>JAQSVH010000012.1:7324343-7336469 GCA_029448705.1 Adansonia digitata | reverse complement strand
TCCAGTGGAGGTGTATTCCAGCGCGGGAATTCTCCTTACTTCCTCCTTCAAAAATCCAAAAAAGTCTAAAAATTCATTTAAATAAATGGAAAAATTAATTCCGATAGAATTAAAAATATTGATAGCAAATGAGTTACTCAAGTCCGTCTAATATGTCAGATGAATTAGGAACCTTGAACATGAGAGCTTGGTAACTTGGGGTTTAGTTAGGAGTTGGGGCAGCTTGCCCCACGTGAACAAGGACAAGCTTCAGGGGAGGGTCACTTCTTTGCCAGCCCACAAACTGTTTCATATTCATTATGACAAACACTTTCACACTCATCAACCAAATGATTAAATGGATACAAATTTCGGTTCCATAACTACTTAGGTGCCACATGAACATATAAATGGCATAAACAAAATTCATCCTGCAATCTTCATGGCAAAACTTTGATACCTAAAAGCCGGAAATTGTTGGCAAGTTCAAAGAATCGTAAAGTTGCTAGCAGCAGCCATATTTAACGTAAAATCATGTTATAATCTTCTTGAAAACTTCTAATCGGGCAAGACTCCACCCGATAATGCATGCTAATCCACGCGTACTTCCCATCTACAATACCAGGTTTCTTACTGCAAGTGAGGGCTCCATCCAGAAATCCTCTTAAAAACCTGCACCAGGGAATCTAAACTAAAATTTTGTCTAACTTTGCTCGACAGTAAAAAGTTGCAATAATACTTCGCTCTTGCTCTGATATAAGAACCGGATTAGGCATAAGAGAATAACATAAAAACAGTTAAGTAATAATCACACCAGCATTTGGATGCATCCGAAGAAAAGCTCATATTCAGAATCCTAAATATATGATTCGTACCAAAGCCATCAATGGGATCAGGAATCATAAAAAGTCAATCCTCTTCCATAGGCACATCTGGAATATCAAACCTGTCTTCCTCTAGAGTTTTATTGATCACATGAACAGAAGATGGTAATATCAAGTCAGGGAAACAAAAAGGAAAAAAAAATCAACTCCCCAAACAAACCGACAAGGGAAAAACAGAGAAATACAATGAAAAACATCACGGATCTTTCACAGCCAAAACACTGCATTATAAATTCTTTATTTAATATCCAAGATGTATTTAGATATATAATGGATATTAACATTGAAATGTATCCAAATGACACTTAAATTCGTGCAGGTATAAATAAGATTGGACATAGATATAGGCTACTTTATAAAATAAATAAAGAAACCACTTCTATAATGGATATTAGTTTCTGCCTTTCATTTAGCAGAAAACATTAACATCAAGAGAGCATCCAATTTTGAAATGTATAAATTAATTCTTGCTTAAAGATTAAGCTAATGCATGTCAATTCCTGACCTTTCCGTCCTTTGATGAACTGTTAAACAACTTATAACCTACATTATAATATCTTGCTTTCTATTGCGTTACTAGACAAACTTCATACTTTTTCGTACTATTTTAACTTTTTCCTTGAACACAATAAAATATATGACATCTTTTAAAACCTAAGAGCAGACAAATATATTATAAAGAAGCACCATTACCACGTCAAAGGGACAAAAATATAAGCTAATTCTTATATTTGAAAACATGAAAAAGAAAATGACCGCTTGGAAAGAAAAGGATATCTAATAGCATAGGATCATCCTCCTTCTCGCCTCGATTGCGGCTGTTATCTAGCTCTCTCATAATTTCAGGAGTAACCTATATTAAGAAGAGCACAAGGATCATTGACTGTCTAAAATGGAAGGGGGGAAGTTAAAAGTAGCTATTCAGTTATCAGTACTAGCTGAGTGTGTTGTGTGTGTATGTGTGTGTGAGACAGAGAGATGTCTTACTAATTTATGCTTTTGTGTCTCAAGTAGAATTCTAAGGCTATTTTTATCTTCCTTGCGCAGTTCATTTTTGTACCTGCAAGTAATTTAGACAAAAATGTTGTACACTGCAACATCACGCAGGTGTCGTGAGCTTGAAATACTAAAGGTATAGTAAATGTTCCTTCAGAAAAATCAACATTTTATAATTTTTAATCCATGAAACATCTAGTCTGAAATACCCCTCACATGTTTAGGAGGGATGCTCAACAAAAAAGGGTCAGCGTGGATACTACATCAGTTCAAAGAGCATAAAAGGAAATATCTATCACCTGAACCCTCTTCTTTTTTTGCATTTACTACGTTAAAACCAGAAATCTTTAGCTACACTGAAAACACACACAATAACCTAAAGGCAAAAAGAAAATGTGGACGAGCAACAATCAAATCATCAATTGACAAAAATGATGACTGAAACGATATCTCGGCCTTTGATTTCAATATACCTCAATGTTCTTCCTTGATGAAGAGACACTAATAAAATGTATCCTTCCTTACACGAACAGAGGTCTCCTTCCAAAAACTTCTCAAAAACAATTAAATAACAAAAAAGGCGGATCCAAAACTTCTAAGAGTGTCCAAAAATACAACTAACATTCAACAAATATGAATGCCAAATATAGCAGAGCCACTGAGCAAGCAGTGTGAGAAGCAAAGGTGTTTCCCATTACTAGCACTGTTTTCTCTCGTCCATTTTAACTATTCCTTTCCCTAATTTGTTTCAATAACAGAAGCAAAACTAGGAATAATTCAAGTGATTCTTGACATAAATATTTGCCTCTATGACACTATCCCAAATCTCATAATTAAAATTTGATGCATATTAAATAAAATGTGAAGTGATATGCTCAGGAGGCCAAATAGCATCCCCAGCAAGCTTTACTGACCGTTGTACAAATGCCAGAAGTGACTGATGCCATATTACAGGCATTATCCTTGTATCCTCAAGAAATCTCATAAAATGAGCCACAACAGCATCAACAACCCGATATGGTAGAGCGTATTTCTTCTCCAAAAGAAGCTTTATAAAATAACTGCAACAATTTTACCAGCATGTGAAAGAAGGCTCCGAAATAAAAAATGAATTGCTCATCTCTAGATTATTGATCCTTATCTTATAAAATGAAAGAGATGAACGTATCAACAAGAGATCCAGATCAAGAAACCATTAACCTTAAAACATATTAAAACTTTCCTTTTACCACCACCACCCTTTGCTTCTACAAAAGCATGCCCACACGCGCATGCGTGTGTGTGTGTGTGTGTGTGTGTGAGAGAGAGAGAGAGAGAGAGAGAGAGGCACAAAAAAGAAGAAATATCAAAACAGTAGAATACCTTGTTGTGCCACAGTATTCCATTTCCGCAAGCTTCAATAATGCAACACTGCAATTCCATATGCAAATTAGAAGTCCTCATAATCATCAACAATTGCAATGAAAATCCAGCAGCCTTAGAGAGAAAAAGAATTAAATCCACCATATCCAAATCACCAATTTCATTAAAATATTAAATAAGCAATCATCTTGCTTTTAAAGATTCATGAAGCCACCCACCACCACCACCTTCATTATGTATTTTTCCAAGAAGAGAACGAATATCTACAATGTTAAGTATTAATTTTAAATGATTCTTGCTGCAACGATATAAATTCATTTTCTACAAAATGCTACAGGTTATCCACAAATTTTTGCCAGAGCAAGCTGCAAGATCCTCACTTGCAAACTCCCATTCAGTCTGTGCCTCATATTCTGGATCTAATGCAGCATAAGTAAAATATATTTTCATTGCAATATCCAGCAACTACAGTAAACCTATGAAAACAAGTTTGGTAATAGGCTCAAGTTATACCTTCAATTCTAAAATTGAAATAAAACCCCTCCTAATATAACATAACTAAACCAGCAATAAAATACCTTGAATGAAGCATGGGAATGGAGACTTTTTCAAGAACACTCCCAATGATAACTGCCTCCCTAAGAGTGCATGTCCCTGACTGAAAAATTGCAGAGAAACAAAAAGAATACTTTCATGTTAAAATAACTGAAAGCAGCCTATCATACAATCCAAATATAATCTGTAACACATAGCTAATAACCCAAAAGTTATGTTAAATTTATGCAAATAAAAATATGAGATAAAGGAAGAAAAATCATGAAGCTGCAATATCAATATGAAAAAGCACAAATTGAGGCTAAAAGCTGATAGTAGCAGCAAAGGGGAATGCATAACAAAGATATAGATTATTTGTTTTGGTCAAGTGCAGAAGTAAAAATAGATGCCAAAAATTAATTATGGTGGGTCGAAAATTGTATACCAACATACCTTACACAATGGAAACAATATTCCCTTATTGAATGCAGCAGGTTTGTATAGGGCCTTTTTCAAAGACTGATATAGAGCAAAATGAAGTCGCTTATTCTTTCGAATATCATCTCTAACACGTGGAAGCAAGACTAGCCTATAAAAACGCTCGGCCTTCTTAGCACCCAAATTGGAAGCAAATATTCTTGTGGCTTGAAACATCGCATTTGGAGACCAATTCTGAGGCTCAGTCAAGTACAAGACATCCTCCCAGAGTTGCATTGAAGGAATGTGTTTAAAGGCTTTGGGCATTTTCCCCACTGTGTATTTATTCAGAAACTTGCCAACTCTGCACATTTAGTTCACATCCACATTTAAGGGTTCTGCGCATTCTTTTACAGATACAAAAGAATCTTACAAACCAGAGGGTAGGAATATTACCCCTTATACAACTCTATGAGAGAGTCATCCAACTTAGGCAAGGGTTTTGTTTCTGCAATTAAACAAATTGAACCATCAAACACCATTACTCAAGAGGTAACATTCTTTCATTACGTCAATAAATTAAATAACCGAATAAAATTAATTTAAAAAGTTACCTGAAGCAACATTTGCATCGTTCTCCTTGATCTTTTGAATTATAACATCCGCAAGTGTCCTTTGTGGACCAGCATCCTTTGATAAGAATGCTTCTAGCAATTTCTCATCATCCTCATCAATCTCCTCCTATAACATAAAATAAACGTAGAATGTTTAAAGTTTAACAAGAATAATTGCAACATCCTGCAAATAGCGAAGCAAAAAAACTATGCTATTCCGAATAAACTAAAGCTCCATTTAGTTGTCACTTTAGAAACTTGCTTTATGCTATTTGCTCATATACTTGCTAAAAAAAATCATATTTGATATTCTAACAAAATCCCACATTCTCGACATAAAACTAAAATTTTAATTATTCAAAATCATCATTTTCATACTTCTAGAATCAAAAGGCAAAAGCAACAGCAAATGAAGCCTAAGTCTCTAAAGAACATATTAGTGAAGAGAACTAGTTCGGAAATCAATGTTAAAATGTTCAATTAAATCAAATTAAATGATTAAATAAATTGTAGTTACTTCATAGTTGCCAAATTGACTTTGCGTCTCAGAAAATCCACCAAAGTCGTCAATATCCTCTTCTTCTTCATGCTTATCATGTTCTTCTTCAACCGAACCAAATGCGCTCGTAGCGTTCCCTCCTGACGCTTCCTCTTCTATTTCCTTCTGTTGAAGAAGTGCTTCTTTCAAAATTTTCGAACTCATCCCCGACGAAATCATCTGCACACACACACACAAATTTTTTTAAAAAGAAACTAGCAACAAAAAAAATCCAAAAACTAAAGAAGAAATTGGAGGCTGAATTTTACTTTGTCTTGCTTCTGGTGGTGTTTGGGAGCTTTGGAGTGTTTCTTTGTGGAGGCGACGGAATCGTCATCTGCTAAAAACGGCTGCGGATTTTGGTTTCGCCCTCTTTTGTTCTTCGCCATTGACGGAGCTTCGAACCAAAAATAAAAAAAAAAATTGAAATCTGATGTTTGGAAGCAATTGAAAGGAATGAGGCGGCTATGACTATGCCACTGAAGAAGAGGGACCAGATTTTTGTACCAGAGAATCAGGGTTTTAGGTGGTGGCAATTTCGTAATTAAATATAACTTCTTCTTCTTTTTTTTTAACAAGAAAAATATAAAAGATTTCCTCACGTGTGAAAAGTTCGATGGTTGCTTCATCATAATCCAATGGGTATTGAATTACAACCCCAAAAAAATGGCATATGGGCCTTAAAGGCCCAACGAAGCTTCTTCCTTTTTTTTTTTTAAATGGTCAAAAGAAATTTAAAATTTTATTAAAAACCATTATTTTTATTTTTTAAATTTATATAAATATTTAATATATTTCAAAAAGATAAATGAGAACTTTTAATTGATTGATAAAATTTAAATATAACCAAATGATGGAATAAAAAAATCATTAATTAGAACCAAAAAAAAAATCCATAAATTACTTTCTACATTCACCAGAATTTTTTAATCATATATATTATATTATAAGATAAAAATTATATGATAAGGTTTTATTTTCATAGCACATAAGGTAATTTTTGTCCATAAATTTCTTTACACATTTACCAAATGTTGCTTTTTCTTGAAGTTGAATGCCATGTATAATATATCTTTTGTAGGATAATTCCTTAATTTAGTTTGTTTAGTAAATAGCATTATTTAATTTTAAACTTTCGAATATTGCAAAAAAAAAATCAATATATGTAATACTTTACAAATTGTAGCAACATATTATCATAGCCTTAATATTTTTTTATATAACCTACTACTAATTTTATCTTTCACACTAATCTCCTTTGTCCTAAATCTTAATTAAGAACTAATAACCTAAATATCCTCTTTTTTTCCCTCCAAAAAAAAACTATATCTATATTTTAATACTATATAATGTGACTGATTGTGTTAGTGTAAGAAATTAAAGGATAATAATTCGATTAAAGAAAGCACAAAAATTAAATCTAAATTATAATAATAAGATGAAATTATGGGTGCTTCAATCTTTTAACTTTTAAAAATAATCATCCACTTAAAATTTATTCCTATTTTTAATATATTTTCATTTAATAATTTTTAAAAAATAATTACTCACTTATATTTTTAACTTTTTTATAATTATAATATTAAAAAATTATTTACATTTATTTTTGTTGGTGGTATGAGTTAAAAAAAATAAACTCAATTAATAAATTAAAAAATATATAATAAAATAATAATTAATAATTTAAGATAAATATATCTTTTTACTTATAAAATATTTATTTCTCCTGTAAATAAAAATTATCACTCTTCACATTAATTTTTATTTTTATTTTAAAACATATCACATTATAGGTGTACCTATATCTACCGTTAATTATAACAAATTTATTAAAATGCGATCATTTTTATAAATAAAAGAAATTAGTTTATGATATTGCATGTATAATATTTTTTAAAAAATTAATTTAATAAAGTTTTATTACTGTTTTATAATTTTTAATTATAATTTTACTTTTTTAATAAATTTATCGTTTTAAGTTAACTGGTGACACCAAGGCAAGTATATTATTTTATTCCCTAACTCCACCATCTCATTGATTCCGAGTCACTGTTTCGAAGCAAATCAAGGGCAAATTCTTTTCTTTTTTCGAAAAAAAAAAAAAAAATGCAAGACTCTTCCAGACCGGCAACTGGTTACCCGGTTCCGAACCTTAACGGCTGCGCTCCTCCACCACCCACCGCCACCTCGGGAACGGCCTACGCTTACGTTAACCCCAACCCATACCCGTACTACCCAGCACCGCCACCTCGAAACCCACGCCCCACTTTGTTCCGCCGCCTCTTCGTCATCATCGCCATACTCTTAGTCATCTTCGGCACCATCCTCCTCATCTTCTGGCTGGTGCTCCGCCCTCACCTCCCCGATTTCTCTATACAGTCGCTCTCCCTTTCAAATTTTAACGCCTCCAACCAGCGCGTGAGCGGCACGTGGAATGCCCAGTTCCAGGTCTCGAACCCCAACAAGAAACTCTCCATCTACTACGGAGACATCCGTTCGTCGGTTTCGTACAAGGATTACCTCCTGGCCGAGACGAGGATCGAGCCATTCGTGCAGGGCACACGCGACGTGAACACGGTGGAGGCGAGTTATTCGGTGGTGGATTCTTTCGTGGCGGGTAAGGTGGTGGACGCGATGAATGGGGAGAGGACTCGTGGCGAGATCAAGTTCAACGTTAAGGTGGTGGCTGACGTTGCGTTCCGATACGGTGGGTGGAGAGGACGGCGGAGGCTTCTCAGGGTCTGGTGTGACGACGTCGCGCTTACTGGTTCGTCCGGGAAGATGACCGGCGGTCCCAAAAAATGCAGCGTTGATTGATTTACCGTGAGTTTTAAGTTCAATTTCTTTCTTTATTTTCTTTTCAGGAATTGTTTTTTTTTTTTTTCCTTTTTGTGCTAACTTGGGCTATTTCTAGTATTTAAAATGATGATCATGTCAGTGAGAGTATATTATTAGTCTTTTTGTTTTTAACTACTGAATCAATTGCTTGTTTAGTTTTATGGTTCATGGTTAATTATTTTATTGATTTCCAATTCCTTTTTGTTTATCCTTTCAATTTAGAGTGGACTCTTGAAATTTTCTTTGCAAGTTGTTTGTTTGTGGTAGTAAAATTCATTCTTAACTGCAATGGCAATGATTGAATCAGTGATTTAATGGTTATTCTTTTGTTTAAATTGATTTAAGTTTTATGCTACTAAAGCCTTGTCTAGTGTTTTGAACCTTCAGCTTTGGTTAATTGGTTATGCTTTGAGAATGGCAAATTTTGATCCAAAAAATGATAAGACTGACTACTATACCAGCTACGCTAATTATCATGACACCGTATGATGTTTGCCGGCTGGCTCTTGGCTGAGTTTGTTCTGAACATGAAAAGTAAGTATTTGCTTAGGTAGTGGGCAGAAGTTTGTACTTTGTATAAGGGACCATGTTGGTGGTGGACTGTTGGCCGACTTGATTATACCTGTAAACCTGATAAACCTTATTAAACGGTCATAAACTGAGATTTGGCTCTGGAACTATATGGTGGGTAGTAATTTGGGAAATCTTAGAATTAATGGGAGGGGAGAAGATTTGAATTTGGGTCCTCTTGTTTACAGTGGACAGTAGTGCGCCATGTTAGTTAGCTATCATGGACTCATGCTGATCTTTATTTATCCTTCTTTTGGGCCTATTTGTTTGAATCAGGCTCCATATATGTTAAGTAATAATTTCATTTTCTGATTGTTTTTGAACATTCCTTATTTATTAAATTTGCTGGTTGGTTGATTCAAAGCTCTTTTTCTCTGCTTTGTAATGGATTGGGAACGGAATTTTAAAGTAATTTGTAAATCTCACCCTGACTTTTATTGAGAATGTCTTGCAGTCTGGTCAGCATTTGCCTTGGCAGTTCTTTCTACTGGTCAGTAGCTTGAGCTGCATGCATACCCAGTCTCTCTAGGTACCTTAGTTTCTAGTGTTTTATAGAAACAATTAAATCTTCCCTCATAATGAATGTTAGAAACAGTTAATACATCTATGCTTCATTTTTCGATTTTAGTTCTGTTCTCTTACTTGGTTTTCACTGCTTGGTAGTCCATACCTTCTTTTACGCTCGGAATGTATTATTTCCTTGTTTACTTTTTAGCTCTTCCTTTTACCTCATATTTTTTTAGGCATGATTTTATCCCTTTCCTTATCTCCTGATTCAGTGATATTCATTTTTCACTTGGATCAAGTCCACCCTCCGCACTTGTCATTTCCCTAATAGTTTGCTTCTTACTTTTTCATATTGTTTGTTAAAACATGTTTATTTTTAGCTCACTTCTGCATCTAGATTGTCTTAGAGACTATGAATGTAAATCAAATTTCACCGGTAATTTGGTTCCCGTAAGTTAAGAGGTGAGGAGTGATGAGAAATGCGTCATAGTCTTTTATCTTCACCATCTCTATCAGTAATGGCATATGCCATTCTTTTGTCGTATTGTTTCCCTCATGCACCTAATATCTTTCAGCTTTCGATTTTGATTTTGGGTTTTAATTTTGCAGGAGCGGATGGCTAAGAAAAGGCTCACTATTGTAAAACCCTATTGCTCTCTCATAAATTCCGTTCGCCCCTTTCATGGTTAAAAGGGAAAAGAGAAGAGAAGGAGAAGGAACAAATAGTTTCAAATGAACGAATTAGTTGAGTAATTTTGGCGGATGTTAATCTTCCCCCAACCTTCATAGCCAGTTTTCTTTCATCATGTGTTAAATATGAATGTAAATTTTATGAGGCTTTCTTAGGTGTTCTCTTTATTTATATATATATATATATTTTTTCCTGCTAGGAGGGTTATATATCTCTAGAGTGGATAACTTGCTTATTACATTATTTTCATATTTATTGAATAATTATAAATGTACTATGTCATGTTTATTACATTCTTTTTCACATTTATCAAATTTGTCATATTTGTATTAAGATTGGCGCTTGCAAATTTATGTGATAAAGTTATATACGAGTCGAATCAGCTAGCATGTATAACTATGGATGAGAAAAGGGAATAAAGCAAAACTAAGGATAAAGGTACCCCTACCATTTCAGTCTTTTGGTATATAATGAGTTAAAAAGGCACAAGTTGGGAAGGTATATTCTTTTCTTCTTAGAAAAGCATTACATATTCTTTCTACTTTTCACGACTACAAAGTCGGATGAATACGAATAAAAGCAAAGCAATAAATGGAAAATTCATATTAAGATAGGTGGGTTCTTTAATAAAGGATAAATTACAAGCATATAATTAATCTAAATTTGATATATATATATATATATTACCATATTTTGATAATACGATAAAAAAAAAACCTTTAATTTTAATTTGGTTTAATTCTTTCGCCAGACGAGTAATAGAAGTTTTTGAAAATTAATAAAATGGTTTATTCTTCGGTGTTTTAACTCTAAAATACTCTGCAGAATTATCAAATCTTTGATTGATTACAAAATAAAATTTAGGATATATCGTCTTCAATCAAAATTTAATTAGATAATAGGACGTGAGAAAAAAAAAAAGTTCATGAAACAGGGTTTGGTGGATTTAATTATATATATTAAAAGGAAAAAGTCCAACGTGTTACCCTTTTGCAGTCAAGGCGAAAATTTGGATCCTCTGACTCGTTTTCAGAACTAATAAGTGTTCATCGCTGTCCCTTTCAACCGCCACGTTCTAACGATTTACCGTCTAAAACCAACAAAAATATTAAATTAAAAAAAATAAATTTAAATAAAAATAAAATTTATTTTAAAAAATTAGATTTTAATTTTAACATTTAAGTTTTGAATTCAATCTAATTTATTGTTAATTATATAATATATAATATCTATTAATTTTGTGCTCTTTTTGTATATTATATAATTTTTATCATATAAAAAATAAAAATATATATAATATTATAAAATAAAAATTAAAAATATATTAAATTATTTATATTTTAAAATTTAGTAAAAGAATATTATTGAATTAGTAAAGATTGATTTTTTTAAAAAATATTATTTAAAAAATAATTAAAAATAATATAAGTAAATTTAAATTAGCTTAAACTATTTATTTATAAATATATATAAAATTTGATAAAATTTAACGCTTATATTTTAAGTTAAGCTAAGCTTAAATAATTATAAATACGGTTGATATTATATTAAGTTTAACTTAATTTATAAATATTTTCATTTTAAGTTTTTAATTTTTATTAATAAATATAGAGCCATTTCATTCAATTGACCCAGATAGTCATGACTTACAGCCCAACACTTTAAAGCCTTATAGATTAGATCATCTTTTAAAATGGTACATGGTTGTCTCTCAAAGTTTCTAAAAGTCATGTTATGACACATTAGAACTCTCAAGGCCCTCTAATCCCCGAAGCGAACCTCTTCGTACCTGTGACCACGACCGCCTATCGAAGGGCTACACATGTCATATGACAGGTTGCTCGAGAAAGCATAAATGACCCTTTTGACTCATATCTCTGCCTTAACTTGGGCGGAGTATTCGACGAAATCGAGTAAAAAAAAAAAATTTTAAGTTTTTCGAGTTGATAAGTCTTATTTTATTAATCGAATTTAATTTTAATTTTATCTAATCAAATCGAATGAAAAGAAGTTTAAATCAAGCCTAATAAATTTATTTGAGTTTAAATTAATTTTTATTTATATTTAAGCCTGATAAAATTAGTCGTATAAAATTCACTCAAGATATATATAAAATTTTTTGTATAATTTCATAAAACTAAAAAACAATCATTGAGATTAATAGCTAGAATTTTTTTTAAACGTAATTTCATAAGA
>JAQSVH010000012.1:7302144-7316452 GCA_029448705.1 Adansonia digitata | reverse complement strand
TTTAATTTTTAATTAATGTAAAGTATAATATATTATAAAAATATTTTTTAAATTTAAAAAAATTGATAAACTAAATTGATTGAAATGATAAAATTTAATGTAATTTATTTAGATAAGGTTTGATTTATTTTTTAAAAATTTAGTATATTGTACATATAATCATTTAAAAAAAAAAACCGAAATGAGCGGTTTTTACTTCTGCCACTCGCCCCTCTGGTAACAACGACGTCGTTTGCAAAGGATTTTCTCTTTAATTTTTACGGTATGTGATGACTTGTGGCCCCTTGCCTTTCTTCGCAGCTCTGCCTCATCTCATCTCTCCGCTGGGTGCAACTGGGATTATCGAGCTCCTTTGGTAAGTCATCTTATCTCCTCAAATGATCAAAGTTCAATATTCGTTTTCCTTTACTGTAAAATTGATGGTTTTATTTACAAAACTCCAAATTTTGTGTGTTGATTTTTTTTATGTTATTAATATTGGGGATTAGAGGATCATTTTTAATTTAGAGGGATTTCACTAGGATTTGAAAGCTAAGTGATGGGCATTGTAGCCTACCAAGTACGGTGTTGATATTTATTGGAATATGAATGATGAATCGCTCCTTGCTTCAAAATATTAGATTTGGTCTTAGCTGTTCACTCAGTTTAAACAACAAGGGATTGTATCGGCTATGTTACTTAGATTTTTCATTTTTTTCTAAAGCATCCATGATTAACACTTGTGTTTGATACATATTTGACGTAGAAAAAATTGAATATACCTGTGTAGGCCACATAACCGTATTTGACACTTAGTGGAGTGTGGTAACATGAGTATTGGATCAATGGGAGGGGGTGATATGACCAGATTTTATCATTTATCTTTTGCAGTGTTGTCAACGGCGCAAGGCGCATTCTAGGCATTAGAACCCTTGTATTGCCTTAGGTGTAAGGTGCAAAAAAAGCACTCGCCTGAGTGAAGTAAGATGCAATATTTATATGTGTGTGTTTTTGTATGTTTGCCTATCTGTATAATAAGCTAAGATACATAATTATGATAATATACTCTAAAGAATGTTCTATTTTATTTACAAAACATGCAATTTTTTTTGCTGGCCAATATGCATGATTATCTTACGGTCTCATGTCTGTTGTTGAATTCTCAAATATGGAGAAGTAAAGTTTGGTACTATCTACTTTCTTATTAGTAAAGGTACATCTAATGAAAAAAAGTTAAGAATAAAAGAAATTAAAGAGAAATTCGATCAGGTCAGCTTTTTTTGCACTTATCGCCTTACAAAAAAGCATGCCTAGGTGCACCAGGCAGGCGCCTGATCAAATGCGCCTTGTCTGGAAAGGTCTGAGGCGCTTTTGTTGTCTGGTGCCTTGGCACAAGGCATAGGCATGCCTTGGCAACACTGATTTGTAGCTAGTTTTTTTACATTCCCTATCTGTTGTTTAATCTGTTCTAAATTAAGAGTCTAGAAATTTGATTCAGTCGTCAACAAAATTCTATTTTCTGAGCTTCATAGTTAGTTTGGGAAGTCAGTACTTCTGCAACTGAAGAGGCTTAAAAATTTTCATGGATATAGCTTTCTTACTTTACCAACTATGTTCTTGGCCTCACTTACATGCCTTTCCTTATGACAAATGTTGGGAACTTTGGGAAGATTAATTTGCAATACGTGCGCAATATGTCATGATGTAAGAGCATGAGCTTTTATGTTCGACATTTCTTGTAAAGGAGAGCTGCTGCTGAGTGCTTTTAGATTAGTTCTGGTGTATTCTACTATACCTGTGGGTTTATTAAAATGGGGGAATATATTAAACGAATCTCAAGGAAGTTATTGTAGCCCTGCTAGTTTCGAATTAGTTGACAAAGAGGTTTGTTATTATTTTAGGAGTCTTATCCCATCCACCGCTAGTGAAGTTTTTAAACTTTACCAAAAGGTTAACAGTAAGGTATTCGTGGAGTTTAAAAGCTCCATTGATAGTGTATAAAAAAAACTTTTAGTTATCATTTTAATGTAACAGAAGCCATGGTGGCAACATGGTTACTTTCATGAAGGCTCTGCTAGAAGAGCTATGCCCAAATCTGTGCAGTCAGTCGAATTGCATTCAGAGTCCACTAATGTCAATTGACACCTTCCCTCTGAATTTCAGGATCAAAGGTTCTACGAAATTTTGCCCCCAATCTAGGCTAATGAGATGAATGGTATGCTTTTGAAAGAATGAAGGGATTCTTCTGTGGTCTGAGCATTAATTTATGATTTTGAAAGATATAAAATAACCGAACTAATTCGTTAGCTTTGATCTTATCAAATCCCTTGATATGCTTTGCCTGGTTTTCTACCACAGTTTCAGTCATTGAGGTAGAGGTTCTAGAATCAATGCAAAGTTTTAGGTACATCTTTTACAAATTTATTGAATCCCCATGGTCTGAGAAGATATGCATTCATTCATTGTTCGAAATTGATAAACAAATACGAGACAAATAGGTTATATATATCTCTTTAAATAGATTAGTAATTCACTGTGAAAGTTCTTTCTGACTGATTCTGTTTCGAAGCTAGCCTGCTTCTCTTATCAATGGGAAACAAACCTGCAAAGCAAGAACAACAACGAGAAGAGATTCTCTTGAAAATCGTGCCACCATTGGACCGAGCTTATGTTCGATGGCTGGCTCGGGATATAGAGAGGATTCATGGTTTTACTCCAAGAAACCCTCGCGCAGTGAAACCCCCAGATGAGTACATTGAGTACATGCGCTTGAATGGTGGGTTGGATGTAGACTTGGATGATCCAGATCTGGCTCATTTGTTCAAGTAGGCGCAGGAATATTTTTTGCCATTAAAAGCTTATGATTTGAGCTTGGAATTGGAAGGTACATTTGAAGGGATATACTGGCTATGTGAACTATGTTGCTGTTGTAAATGCTTCTTAACAACTTATGTTTGTAAGATGGATAAGATCCCGAATGTGTCACGGGCTGATGTTCAAGCACTAAGCTTGCGACTCCCGGACGGTGACATCTGGAAGTTCTTTCATCATTTAACCGTGTGCTGATGATTTCATGTTTTTGTTTGGCCTGTTGCTTTGATTCTTGAGGAGCAAATCCAATCTCTCTCCATTTACGAGAAATATCGAAAGGAGAAAAAAAAAAAAAAACCAAAAGTAGAAAAAGTTTATATTTGATATATTGAAGAGTAGTGAACGAAGTGTTTTTAACTATACAAATAGATTAAAAAAACTGCTACATATCATATTTATTTTTAAATTATTTGTTACTTTTTTAAATATATTTTAATGCATCTTGTTAATTCTATTTTTAGCTTCTAAAAATTTTATTAAAGGTGAATTAGATAATCTTTTAATTTGTGGATAGAGTAATTTAAAAGGGCCTTAGTTATGTTTTGATTATATTTGTTCATAAGTTGAGCTACTTATTGATTTAGAAGGTCAGTCACGTTGATAAAGTTTTTATAAATTTAATTTAACTCAATTCGAATTATTATTTTTATAATTTTTGTTTAAATTTAATTATAAAATAATAAATATTAATATAAAAATATTATTTTAATATTATTTTATAAAAAAAGTTTTAAATTAACTTGAATTTGATATGATTTGTACTGAAATGAAATATTTTTAAAATTAAATTATAATTTAATTTGATCTATAGATAGATTTAATTTTGATTAAAAATCAAATCAAGATCAAAATCCAGCTCAACGTGGATAACCAAACCAAACAGTGCCCTAACAAATTGGCGCTTAATCGTGGGAAATGACAGATAGGGTTTCGGTTGGTGGGGAGCTTATGGGCGCCAAATAATCGCCACTTTATTGCCCTTAAACAAAAGGCGCGAATCGCCGATTCGAACCTCATTTTCTTTCCTTTTTATTATTTTTTATTGCCATCTAAGTAAATTATAATTGACCTTTTCTTTTCATAGCTGCCTAATCCCACGGCTCTAATCTAAAACCTCACTTTTTTTTAACTTTCCCTTTTTGTTTTTTGGTAAAATTGGCCGTTAAAAAATTTTTATTGTCATAAAATCTCCAAATTTGGTAAAAAAATAGAAAATAAACTATTATTAATGGAAAAAAAAATACTCCATTTAATTTTGTCTGTTCTTAAATTGGCGGGAATTCTTAATAAAAAGAAAATAAATATATATAAATTTAAGCATAAAATATTTTATATTTAATTTTTTTTACAATTTATTATTAAATAAAATTAATTATATATCTTTCCCTCCACCAACAATTCCCTCCATCCGCTTCTCCAATCTCCGTTCTCTCTATTATTATTATTTTTATTTATTTTTCCCTCGTTTTCTGTTCACTTTCTCTCTCCCGCTTTTTTTTCATTTTCCTTCTTTCCAAACACCAGATCTAGCTTCAATTCCCACCAAAAAAAAAAAAAAAAAAAACTTTGCGAGAAACCTTTTTTTTTTTTTGGTTTAATTTTGAGTTTTTTATGTGATGTCGGATTCTCAAGCTCCGGAGCAGTTAAATCAATCCATGCAGCAACAGCAACAGCAGCAAAATCAACAGCCACTAAAACGACAGCTACCTTTCTCTACGAAGCCGCCGTTTATGGCTCCTGGAGGTGACTATCACCGCTTTGCTTCAACTGAGACTCGCCGCATCGCTGATCAAGAAGCTGAAGCCATTGTCGTCAAGTCTCCCGTGGGTTTTTTTTTTCTCCTCCGTTTGAAGCATTTTAATTTCAGTTTTTTTCTTTGACCATGAGATTTAGTTGAGATCTGATTTGGTGGGTGAATTTTTATGAATTTTGGTTCTTAATTGCTGGAATCAGAATTTATGAGGAAAATTTGTGGTTGAAACTTTATTTTGGTTTCTAGTTGATAGGGTTTTTTATGTGGATTTTTTAGTTGAGAATTTTGGCGGGTTTTGGTGAAATTGGTTGAGTATTGGGTTAATTACTGCCTTAATTTGGTATTAGGTTTGATTTGAATAAATAGGTTTCACTAATCCAAAAAAGAAAGACAAAATCGGGAAATTTACTAAGGCTTGAAAGAAGAAAAACAGGACTAAATAAGAAAATAAAACAAAAAGGCAAAACATGCTAGAACATCACCTTCTAATCTAAAGCTTAAAGTGCTACTACTGGATGTTCAAGTCAATACCCTGGCTTATTCAGAGATTTTTGTTGTAAGAATTATGTTTGATTGTCTTAAGACTACTGGTTGTGGTCTGGAGGTTTGCCCGTGGTAGAATTAAGAGCAACATTTGTGAAGCATTGACTGACACTGCTCTAATCATGCGGTATGTTATGCAGCTTCCTGCAAACCCAGTTTAAATAGAAGCTGAAGAAGACTTGCCCCTTGGGCAAGTGATAGCCTACTTTAACCTGCGTGATTATTTCATATATGTGTCTATTTTGGTAATGGCTTGGTAATACTGATTAGGAATTGATGGTGTTGTGAAGAGTGAAAGTTCTTGAAATTTTACTTGTTTAATAGAATATTTGATTCAATATTAAGATTTCTAGTATCCCCTACATGATTAGATTCATCATATGCCAATTTCTTATTACGTTTGACTTTTTTGGTAATTGTGCTTTACCTTCTTTTCTAAGTTTATTAACCATGTTTTGAGCAACATTTGACCATTCAGCTTCTTCACTCTCAATTATCATTGTCCCCTCTATGATTCTTGCTTCAAGATTTGGCTGCTTGACTTAGTTGTCTCTTCCTTCTTAGATAATTCTTTAACAATTAGTGTTAAAATTTGCAAGGAAGATGTTGAACTTAAAGGTTTTGACGTTTATCAAAAAAGTAATGCGGGTGCTTGACTGAAATGTCCGTATTGGCTGGAAGTATTAAGAAGCATCATAAATTTCTACATCCGAATTAAAGGTGCAATTGGGATATATCAATAAAAACAGATTACTACCATCATGATGAATGATTTTGAGGATTCCGGAAAATAATTTCTTCTCTCTACATACGTGGAGGAGAAACATTGTAAATATGGTGAACAGGGAAAGGTATCTTTCATGTGTCACTTTAGCCACTTGAATCATGTACTTTATTTGAGGTTTGATTGAGGAATAAATCCTCCTTCTTTGATGGTGGCAGCCTTGCAGGAAGATATAGAAGTATAGAGGGGTTTTTGGCACTGATTTGCAGGAAAGAAAAGACTAGAACAGCTTCACTATATAAACGTATTTGGACAGAATCCATAATAGGTAAGATGAAAATTTAGTTAGGTAGAGAAGTCAGCTGAACCACAGATGTTTGTCATTATCATTGCAATCAGGCTTTTGTCAGTTGGTCATTTTGAGCAAGTTGATTGGTTATGAATGATGAATGGCTGGTACATATGGAAAACAAATAAACTAAAAGTTCTTGTGGAGTGCACTACGATAATCGCAATGCAGAAGAGTCATTCCACATTGTTTATGGGTGTTAAGTACCTGTCCAGCTAGTAGATGAGTGGGATTTTCTGGATGTATTCTGAAGTATAGGTGATTCAATAACATGCGTGATTTCTGCACTTCATTCAAGCTTGAGGTGTAAAGATAAATAGTTGTCAATGATACCAATTTTGGGCTGCTAAGTAATTTGTCAACAGAATTTTTATGCATTGGTTTTTTATGAAGACTGTATAAGAGAAAAGTAGGTATATTAATGTTAATGATTGGGGAAATTATTTAGTATTTCATATTGGTGTGATAGGTTTTGATTCGTTTAGGCCTTTTACTTGGTTTACTTCTTGACATCAGAAAGAAGCAGTTTGTCAACATCTATCGATTAAAATTAAGGCCTGCTTAGCCATTATTTTCTTTAATGCATTATGCTGCAGATTTTGCTTGGTCATACTGTCTCATAAAATGCTGGTAGTAAGAAAAACCAACCCAAATTCAGGGACGATGCTTCTTTTTTTAGTTGAAGTTTGGCAGACTTTTCAGAAGCTAATTTTTCTTGCTGGGATCTAGGAAAAATGTATCTTCCTACAAGTTTGATTCTGTATATTTAGCTTAGAGTATTCTTTGTCTACAGACCAATGGTCATGGTTGAAGAAAGTTATAAGAATCACATCCTTTGGACACTTTGATCCACATTCAAGAATTATTACTTATATTAAAATTATAAAGGGGCGGAAGTTTACATGTTCTCCGTAAACTGTTTATCACTGTATAGAAGTAATTAAGATGAATGAATTCCTTAGTGTTTAAATGAATGCAAAATTATGACAGTGAGAAGTCTCTTGACTCTCTTCAATAATTTGTCTAACATAATCAAAACACTAAGGGCAGTGGTAAGTTCAGACATGGTGGGATTATTGTTGGTACATATCTTTATACATGTGTCATATATGTAATTATTTGTTTATCAATATTTATAATTTAGAGCCTCAAGTGTCTGTAGCTTTTTTTGTGATTTCCAATAATAGCTGCTAGGATGCTGAAAAGAGTTATAAGTTTGCTTACTCAAAGTTTCATGAAGTAAAACCATCATTCGGTTGCAACTTTACAAAATATCAGAATACTGTTACTGGGAAAAAAATTTATCACATAAAGAGTAATCTGGAGACAAACAGAAGTGCATACTGCTCAATTGTCCAAGCTGCATGTTAAAGACTTGAAGGCTTGTTTAGTTTTAAGAATCAAGGTCACCCGTGCGTTGTCTGAGTGGTAAAACTTTATGTAGAAAGCTACAAGAAATAACAGACAAGGGCCTTTAAGAAATTTTGATGAAAGCCTGAACTTACACCAATGTCTCAGATTTTGTTGATAGCCCAGGCCATTCTTCAGGCTGGTCCAGGATTGGGGGTTCCAGCTAATTTTTGAAGGAAACTTGGAAAGCAAAAGGGTAGGATGTCATTACGCTAATCAAGCAATTGTCCTTCTGTGGATGTTAACAGAGCTTGTCTTTAAGAAAACATAGATGTACAATAGTTCTCCTAAAGTTCAGTTAACCTTGTTGATGAATTTTAAAGAAAAGAAGGTTATATTGGTCATTCATTTGCAATTATTTTCCTCCTTGGTGGTTCTTAGGAGGCACTGGTTTTTGTTTGTAGTTAGTGGTTGTACTATTGAAGTTTGGATGGTCACTATAGGTTTAGTTCTTGGTGCTACTTTTGTTATGAACAGTTTAGTCATCATGATGTTCTGTAGAATGTAGATGATTGCTGTTTCACATAAAAAGGCAGCAATTTTAGAAATTATTGATCTTAACTGACCAATCAGGTAGCAGAAACAGTCGACTGCACTCAGTTGAAAACTACCCTTTTTTTCCCTCGTTCTCTTTTCCTCCCATCTCTCTCATGGAGAAATACTTTTTAAGGTTCTAGTCTAATTTGATAATGTCTTTCGTTAAAAAAATGTCAGCAATGCAAATTCCTAGGATTTGTTTCTAAGTTCATGGTTCAGCTTCTTGTAAATAAATTTCCACTATATTTTCCACCCAACTTTAATATGTTGCTTTTTCTTGACTGGAGCCTGAAGTTTCCTTTGTCCTGATTGCTTTTTTGCCTAAAATTATATTTGCCCATGTTTCTAATTGCAAGTTGAAAATATTATATGGAATATCAGTTAAAGAGGAAGAGTGACATAGCAGATCGAGAAGTTGAGTCTAGTGAGTGGGCAATGCCTTCAGGGTGCACCGAATTGGTTAGCAGTTCCCTCCAGACACCTGTATCAGGAAAAGGGGGAAAGGCTCAAAAAACATCAAGGCTAACAAAAAGCATTAAATCTGGTCCTCAAACTCCTGCTTCAAATCTTGGTGAGTAGTATTACGTGCAAGGTATACGACTAAGATGGTGTCTGTCTGCCTTTTTAATATCCATTTATTGTAGATCCACTAGTTTTACTTGCAAAATCCCCATCCTTTCAGCTAGTTGTACTGAATCTAAAGGAGTAAAAGTTGATATAGATAATGAGAACTTTTCAAAATTTGCAGGTTCTCCTGGCAATAATCTCACTCCTGCAGGTCCCTGTCGCTATGACAGCTCCTTAGGTAGGATTCTTTTTTCTTTTTCCTCTTATATTTTGCTTGGTTTTTATTTTCAAATGATTCTAAAAGCAGTTAATTGGCTAAATTAATATGGCCATTCTTTCACATTGCTTGTGAAATGGAGTGAGTGAATTGTAAGACTGACATGATGTCCTTTGGATTTAACTCAGGGCTTTTGACAAAGAAGTTCATCAATTTGATTAAACAAGCTGAAGATGGTATTCTTGATCTAAATAAGGCTGCTGATACACTGGAGGTAACTGTTTCTTTATTTGTTTGAGAGATCAGGTCATACAATTCCATTTCTTGATGGTTTTCTGTTTCTACAGGTGCAAAAGAGGAGGATATATGACATAACCAATGTCCTTGAAGGAATTGGTCTCATTGAAAAGAAACTCAAGAATAGAATTCAGTGGAAGTATGACCTATATCTTATTTTCTCTAAACCTTATTGGCATGGATCACTTCTCTACTTAAGAAAACACTCAAGCTTTTAAATTATTACAGGGGGCTTGACGTCTCAAGGCCAGGGGAGGTTGATGAGAATGTTGCTACTTTACAGGTATGATTCATGGAAAAGTAGACAAACTGTTAATTGAAATGCAGTTTCTTTGATGATTTAAGCTTCAGCTGTATGGTTTCTTATTTGGTGTTTGTATTTACTGGAAAATTAGTCCAATTTTACTTCCTTTCTTCTCTGCAGTCATGCACATGTACTTGTACTTTTTGCTGCTCTTTGGTTCGCTTCATTGCTCTTTTTGACTAATGCAGCATGTCTTCTACATCCCTCTCAAATTATGAAAGCACTTTTCAGTTGAAAAAACAACATCAATCATTTCTACTGAATAAAATATGCTGTATAACTGGATCCAACAATGCCCCTCAACCTGCTAGATTAGCTACCAGGAATGTTCTAGTGAATAAAATATGCTTTTATTTCAAACCCAGACATCCATGAAAAGACCTGACCTCTTTATCAGTCTTCACATTAGCAGTTTTGTATCTTTTTTTCCCCTGACCTCCAAATTTGGCTTCAGAGTTACCACTGGCTTGTTATTTGAATGCTCTAGCACAAATGATGAACCTTTTGTTGAGTCGCCTTCAGTTAATTTTTATCACTAATAAATAAACTTGAAAATTTTTTATCGAACACTTTTCTGCTTCTCATCATCTAAGTTTGTAATGGAAACTTCTTTATGGCAACACTCCTTACAGGCAGAGGTCGAGAACCTCTCTATCGAGGAGCGCAGATTAGATGAACAAATAAGGTTAAGCTTCTAACAATTTCTTCTATTGTATCTCAGTTAATGGATTTCATTCTCCAGATTGTTGCTAACTTTTTCTATACTGTATAGAGAAATGCAAGAAAGATTGAGAGACCTCAGTGAAGATGAAAATAATCAAAAGTAAATCATTATCTCCCCACTCGAGATATTATTACTTTTACACAATCTGAGCAACTTAAACTCATTTCAACTTTTCCCATCTCAGGTGGCTTTTTGTGACCGAGGAAGATATCAAGAACTTACCCTGTTTCCAGGTTTGTTAATTGATAAAATATTGTACTATATGTTTGAGTTGCTAATTGCAGGGTCACCTGGCATTGTAATGCTAGGATGCTTTCTACTTTCTGGCGTTAACTATATGTTCTATTGTCTTGTTTAGAATGAAACACTAATAGCTATAAAAGCTCCACATGGGACCACTCTGGAAGTTCCAGATCCTGACGAGGTAGTCTTAAAGGCTTGAAGAATTAACTTGTGGTTTATATTTTTATGTTTGATCTTTCGGTAACCTTTTCTTTTTATGGCAGGTTGTTGACTATTCCCAGAGGAGATACAGGATTGTACTCAGAAGTACAATGGGTCCTATAGATGTCTACCTTGTCAGGTACCATTGCTTCTTTTTGGTTAAAAATTGGTATCGTTACATGCAATTTTGATTTGTTTTTATGGCATGGCAAAACCTTTTGTGCCGAAAACAAATTTCCATCTGTCATTAAAGCGGCCAACTTTCCTGATGATTCATCTTTCTCTCTCTCTCTTCTGTTTAGTCAATTTGAGGAGAAATTTGAAGAGATGCAAGGCGGAGATCAGCCTCTGAATTTTCCATCAACTTCAGGCTTGAATGAGAACCCAGCAACAACAAGGGGAGCAGAGGAGTGCCGAGGGAAGGAGATTGAAATGCAGGGCCATGATGCTAATAGAATGTGCTCCGATCTTAGTGCCTCACAGGATTTTGTCAGTGGTATCATGAAGATAGTTCCGTCGGAGGTTGATGTAAGTTCAATTCTTTTGCTGTATGGATATTGCTGCATTAAAAAAATCTAAAGCTTTCGGATAACATATTGTCTGTAGATCTTAAAAGTATGAGTATGTTGATTGTTTAAGGGGGCCTTGCTATCAGTTAACATATTCCTTTTTTCTTGGTTGGAATGACCATTTCAAAATAATCATATGATGAAGTTTTTAATTCGTATGCTCTTTTGATAAAATCATTAATGAGTAATTATTTCTCTTTTGCAGAGCGATGCTGATTATTGGCTTTTATCAGATCCTAGTGTTAGCATCACTGATATGTGGCGGACTGAACGTATCCTCTACTAAAGATATTCTCAGATTAATGTTAATTATTTTCTCTTTGCTCGCTATTTTGCATTCCATGACTTTCTCAACTATAGCTGGGGTCGACTGGAACGAGTTTGATACACTGAATGACGACTATAGCATGGCTGCTGTTAGCACACCACGCCCCCAAACGCCTCCATCAAATGCAACTGAAGTGCCTTCGTCTAATTCAACCGGAAGGTAAAGGGCATAATTTGCATGTCTGAAACTCAAGATTACTCGGCCTGTACTTTTGTTGAAAACAATCTTGGTACTTTGCAGATTGGCATAAGGGTTGGCAAAAGTTGGCTACTTGATGTTCCTCAAAAGTTGAGGAACTAAAGAACAGGAAGTTGGTAGCAAGAAATCACTGTACAGTAAGTTCAAGTAATTACAAATCATCCATGTGGATCTTGTAGTAAATAAGGATATATTTTATCCGAGTTAATCGCTGTATATTATCCCCATCTCCTTTGCTTTTTATTGCATCAACCAGCACTTGTTATTACATTAACTGGCATAGGGTCATATAGACATCATGTGATGGCAAACAAATGATCTGATGTACCTTGTTTTTTTTTACTGTATTGAGAAAATTTTTTTGGATGAAATAGCGATGCTGTAATTTATGTGATGCTTATGGCATGGATGTTTTTCAGATGTTTTTCCCCCTCGACATACCAGATTTATGCCAAAGATGAAGGTGGCTTCAATGTATTTTCATCACACAATACTCCTCGATTGATTTCCTTTTAAGGCTTTCAAACTACGATGAATTTTTAATCTAATTAAGTCTAATCTAATTAATTCATGCAATAATTTTTAGGAAGTTATTTGAATTTCAATCTATGCAATATCTTTTACTATTCCAGAGCTTATAGTTCATTGATCATCATTAGCAGAACAAATAGATTGCTATTTTCATCCGATGGGCCCTCGGACGCAGAAGTAATATGTGGGCTTTAATGTTTTACAAGACTACAATCTTATGTGCGTTTTCAACAGATCAATGGTAATATTGCGAGTGTTTAGAACAATTTCAAGCACACTTGAAACAAACCAAAATCATTTTGGTACTACAAGAAAAACTGAAATTCTCCATGAGAAACATAAAAAATAAAAATAAAAATAAAGTGCCACATGAAAACTAGATATGTACTTAATCTTTTTCAACCTTCTTCCCTATCCAAGTAGCAACAATGGGAGTGAGAGCCACAGTTGGAGGAAACCTTATAGGAGATGCAGCTTTGTGCGCGGCATATGCCAAAGCAAAGGTCCCGACTTTCTCTCCGGTCGCATCCGTTGAGATTCCCACCTGTAAATGCCATCTAATGGTTAGTCCCCAAAACCCTTCATCTTCGTCACAAGTTAAATGAAAATTTGTAACCCATGTATATGTCTATCTATATATGTAGTCAGAAATTTTTAATTTACTTAAAACTTTGCATGATTCATGTGAATAATATAAAAAATATATCAATCAAATTAAATAAATATTAATCATATAAAAAATTATGACAGCCCGTAAATATATATATTTGCTTGGGTTTTTTTCTTTAACCTTTTGCAACAAAGCTTGAACATCAATGCCAGCACTAATTAGTGCATAACAGAGGGTAAAGGATATCACAGAGAGAGTAATAGATGTTGCTAAGTATGCTCCTCCATATTTGGCTAGCAGCTCCTTGGCTTGGTCGCCCTTTGATTTTTTTTCTTCACCTTCTTCCTTGGAGCTGAATATCTTCATATAATTCACAAAATACGTGAATTCATAGGCAGAAATTAGCTTAGCTTCTCTTCATATCCAAAAACCAAAAGGAGTATTCAGAAACTGCATATATGTATGTATGTGTGTGTGAGTGTGTGTGTGTGTGTATATATATATATATCTTTAATTTACAAAATACCAATTATTTCCTTTAAAATTCCTTATGAATCCATAAACTTCAATTTTTATTTGATAATCATTAATACCAAGGGTTTTCTCACCGTTTAACTACTTCTTTTACATTATAAATTAAAATGTAGACAGGCATAAAAAAGAGGAGTAAATAAAGCAGCAGTTAAAAATAAACGAAAAAAAAAGAAAGAGAATTAAGTACCTTCCATAGCCCAACTTCAAGACCATACTTCTTTGTAACTTCATCTACAGATGAAGAAGAAGAGGAGGATGATGATGATGGGGTTTCAATTTCTTCTGTTTTTTCTTTGATGGCTTTGATTTTGAAGTTTTTAAACCTGGGTTTAATGGAAGTTGGAGTTGAACCAAAGTAAGAAAGCTTAGAGTAGATTTGGGTATTAAAGAAAGAATTGGAAGACAAAGAAGTTGTAAGTGCTAGAATTGTTGTTGCCATTGTTGTTTAGCTGGCCATAGATTCCTGCTATCCAAACAAAATTTTGATTTTGAGGCTTTTTATTTTTTTTTATATATAAGTTGTAAGGAGAACCTGAAAATAATGTGGGAAACAAAACAGAGACTGACCCGTGAAATAGAGTAAGTTCTGAAAACGGGAATTCCATGTTTGTTGAGTGACAATATTGACCTCTAGTTTTCAGTTGTTTTCGTCTGTTGACCAATCTGAAACAGAGATCAGCATTTGAAATTGAGGTCAGATTTTAACTTACGTGTCTTCACCTCCATTCTTTATTTCGGATACATACAATCCCTGAGTCCAAGGCACCGCTGGTTAAGGCCGAGCCCAAACCTTTCAATTTGTTAGATCTTGATTTTGAA
>JAQSVH010000012.1:7271026-7289323 GCA_029448705.1 Adansonia digitata | reverse complement strand
GAGTCTCAAATTTTAAGTTTTAGGTAAACTTGGTCCGAAACAGGTATTTTTTAAATAAAATAAAATATTTTTATTTAAATTTAATTATAAAATATATAAATATTAATATAAAAGTAGCTTTTTAATATTATGAATAATGATTTGTACCTATATAGGCAGGTCAGGCCAAATTCGCCCTAAGCTTAGAATTCAAATTTTGTTGGGCCGTACTTGGGCCTATCGAACCATGCTAAGATCGTTTGGGCCGAGTCAAGCCAAATTTGGGCTTGGGCTTTGAATTCAAAATTATGTAAAAATAATTACATTTAAAATAAAATAAAAATAACGTAAAACATACTCAAATCCGAATCGAACCTGAAAAGACCCAATCCAAATAGATCTGAACCTGAATTAACATTAACTCGAACCTGATAGGCTCAAACTCGAATAAGCCTAAACCTAAAAGAACCTGAACTCAAATAGCTCGAACCCGAGTAAAATCGAATCCAAAAATAATCGAACTCAAAATGACCTAACCTTAATTCAACCAAACTCGTCCAATCGCAACACCTTCCCATTTTAGCCTTTATTTTTTTTTTCCAGATATGTATATGAAGTTATTTGATTTTTTTTTTTTTTGTCATCTAAATTAAACTTAACCTCATTCTTAATTTTTAGCTATGCATATACATATTCAATTCGTTCTTTTCATGTCGTAGTAAATATTTTTTTATGCAAAATATTAATCGCTAACTCTATTTATCTAATGTTTTCCTTTGCAAACCATTCATGGATTTCAGTAGAACAGATAATACTACACAGATCATTCAACTACAATTACTGCAACCTACAATTACTGCAATCACCATAGTAAATAATATAGGATCTACAAAAATATTATATGAAACTCACGTTTTTAAGCAATAAAATCCAACGTGACTTTAAATTTTAATTAGATAATTATAAGATTAAAATAAGAAGAATTACAGATAAAATGCTCTAAAAATACACATATATAAGGATTGAAAACATAAAATTATTTATAAATTAATAAATATCAATTTATTGATAATAATTTATTTGTTTATGCTAAATAAGTAACTTTTTTAAAATAGATAATCCTACTAATATTGTTTTATAGGGATTTGGCTATAGTGTCAATATTAACTGCTATCTTAGTAGTTCATGCTCAAGAAGAAAAATTTTAACGAGTTGTAGATAAACTTTTAAGGTTTGTCGGTCGAAGTGCCAAAACAAAAAGAGACGAGTCCCAGTTGAGTACTTGATGCAAGGCAACATCAACTGTCGACCAGTGCAAAAACCAACTGAACCAAAATTTTGGTTGTTACTCCTACAAAGTTCAATCGATTATCAGAATTTAGGCACCATTCAGTATACCCGTCAAATTTAAACATAACATAAATTATGCGAAATAAAAAAATAATAAAAATATGATACAATATTACAAAAGAATACAAATATATGAATAGATTAAATTTATTGTAACATTTAATTTTTAAAATATAAAAATTTATATAAATATATAATATTTTTAAATATAATATGTTTATACGAATTATCGGATTTACTATGCAATATCAGTTCAATGATGGGAATGTGTCCAGCAAATGCTTACTGGCCAAATAATTCAAGATTTAGACTTAAAAAGAAAAAGCCACTGGGGCCTGGAGAGTGAAAAAGATGCGAGCTGTTGGAGTTAATCATACATACAACCCATGAGAGCTGTGTTGGAGTTTTGTCAAATGGATGTTCTGAGAGAGAATTTTTCGTTTCTAACACAATTAGGTAAAGGATAAAATCACATGGACGATGGTGACAATATGTATAAAATATATATATACATACACATAAGATACCAAGGAACATGTTGGGAAATAATTCAGAAAACTAGAATATTCTTTAGTTGTTTTATTTTCTTGGGGTTATATTATAAAATGGTTTAAGTCTTAATCCTGTCTGAAACGTCACCTTATTCTTGCCCAAGTAGTAATTACATCCACATTTCAGTCTTCATTGCATAATTGAGTTGTTGTTGGCATCATTGTTGGACTTTTGTTGTCTGAATTTGACCAAAAATACAAATAAATTGAGAATAGAACAGAACAGAGAGGATAAAACTAGGCTGCCAATGCCTATGGCTATAATCAAAGATTAAAGTTCAAAGAACATGGAGAAAGGAGACAAATAGGAACCCTTAGCCTATTCATGTCTGAATCCTCTTTGATTCCAAGTCACTCTACAGTTGTAATCAAGTCAAGTCAAATAGAAGTCATAAAAAGCTCAAGTTTGACTTAAAACTCAAGGCTCGAAGTTTGGTTCAAATTCGATTAAGTTTTATTTTTAAATTTCAAGCTCAATTTAAGATAAAAATTGAATTGTTTTAACTCGCTCAATTAGATTCATTTTCATGGTAAAAGATAAGTTTGATTTCCATACTAAATTTCAAAGTCATTCTTTATGCTTAACCTTGAGTTTGAATTGTAAGTTTTTCAATACGAATAAAAATTTAAGCTTGCAAACTACTCGAGCCAAGTTGTAAGATACTTAAATTTGACTCACTTAATAGCTTGAGTTGCTTGAGTTCAAACTCAACTGGATGATGACTGCGACGAATTCGAGTTTTTTTGAGCAAAACCCGACAACTTTGTTTACATCCTTAACTGAAAACCCAAATGGATTGCTGGACAGTAACATGATCAAATAATGACTGGAGCTAAGCCGTTATGAGCCAGTTTCTATGCCAGAATTTAAGAACAACGCAAAGCAATTGGAATTAACACTAGCAGATCAGCCTAGAGAGGCTGCCATGTCTTAAGATTTATGGTTCAAAAACCCTGGGAAGAAAAGGGACGAGAGACCTTTTTTTTTACAGGTAGCTCACCTCAATTCTGTTTGTAGACATCAAACTCTTACTATCTGTACCTTTGAAAATATACCCTTTCTTTAGCTAGAAATTGTTTGGGGTTCATTCGATGCATTACATGATCATTCACTTGTAACAAACTGTCTTCTTCTACTTAAAGAGGCTCTCAAGGAGAAAGCAATTAAGGGAGTACACTGCAAAACAGGGTAATTGTAGCAAGATTTGTATGCATAAATTATCTCAGATTCATACAGCCTAGGGGTGTCTATTTTACAGTCTCTCAGGCTCTCTCAGCTCCTTTTTTTTTTTTTGGAGTTTGGCAATTGATCAACATGAACAAAGTTAGGCAATGAGAATGTTTGGATTTCAAGAAAATGCAACAAAGCATTAGTCAGGAAAAGCAAAAGAAGGGGGTAAAAAAAAAAAGAAGAAAAACAAGTTTCTTGTCGCTTAGCTTGTTGAAGTTCAGCCTTCGACTCTTGTGCCAACTAACTTAGGCTTCATGCCATCTCCCTTCGACACCGGTGAGCCACTGGTGCTGCTAGGCTCCTCCAAATGCATCGACTGCTGGCTCCACTGACGGGTAGGACTGGAAAAGCTTTGGATGGGTGCTATTTTGTTACTAGATAATATGTGATCTCTAAGACTCTTGACTGATCTATATCTTTTAACTTCATCTTCATAATCCTGTGCCAGAACTTGTGAAGCAGGATTGTCCGTCCGATCCCTCTCGTATCCGTCTAACTTTTCGAGGCTTTTAAGGCCAAAATCCCAATCTTTAGAATTTGAACTTCCTCTTTCTAGGCAAATGCCTCCCCATGAAATTATCTCAGAAAGGGATTTCCGCCCCTGATTTTCTTTTTCAACAGAAATCTTCTTCGATCCGCTTTCAACATGATTTCCACCAGCATAACTCCACTTGTAGCTCCTGTCATTGTTGTCCATGTTTAATTCAATGGAATGAAGATCACTATCAGCCGAGTCATCTGCTTCACACTCTTCCCTGTCCGCAACTTCACCTTTATCAACTTCTTTCTTTGCCATTTGACAGGACCCAAAATTAATTTTCTTCAAATAAAATTCAAGCTCTTTGATCCTCTGCAGATTCGGAGATCCATCACCAATTTCTGCATCTAGTTTGGTTCCTAGGTAGGTCTCAAGTTCATTTCTCAACTTTTCGACAACTGCATTCTTCTCCTCGAAATGATATTTAGCCTCCGAAAGCTTCATCTGGACTCTCTCCTCTCGTAACACATCTGCAAACTGAAGCATTTCTCTTTCCTTCTCCATTTCTTCTCTCACTTTATCTGACTCCCTTTTCAGCTCTTCGACCGTGGCTCTATCTTCTCCGATACCTCTAGCCAACTCATCACAGGCTTGCTCCAATATTTCTTTTGCCCTCTTCTCACTCTCAAGCTCTTTCATTACCTTCGACAAAGATGCCGTTGTATCAGCCAATTCTTTTCCAAGCTTCTTGTTCAATCTCTCAGTTTGCCTCCGGAGTTTCTTCTCTACCTCAAGCTCTTGCGCTATACATGCTATGGCATCACGGATTCTCTCACGCTCCTTTCTCTTCCAGGCAGCCTTTTCTTCCGCAAAATACCTCATGAGGTGTTCGATTTCATCACGATTAGATCGTTGTTCTCGGATCAATTGGTCAACTTGGATGCGAGCTCTATCAAGTTCAACACGCAAGGCAGAGACCAAGGACATGCTCGACGAATGTTGCTCTTCAAGACCACAAATTCGATTCAAAACTTTCAGGAGTTCTTTAGAAGTGGCTAGGCTATTGCTGACATCCTTTAAACGAGTTCTAATTCCAATTATGCATCCACCATGAGTTTTACCTCTAGAATGAGCTTCAATCTAAATTCAAGGCATGTGATCAGTAACAATATTTTTAGCTAATTTTTCGTATTTTCCATAAAATAAGGATTCAACTCCAAGTTATTGCAGTAAATTCTCAACCAATCAAATACGAAAATGAATAAAATTACTCAAAAGCAAAATATAATCTCTCAAAAAGAACCAAAAGGCAATACGAATGCATCAAAATTCAATGATCAGTACTTATGATATTTACCCAAATACATAAACAAACGGACATATATATCTAAAAAATAACAAAAAGTTGAAAACGTTTGATCTTTAATAAATTTTAAAAATGCAGATTTTGGAGCAGAAAGAGACTGTTGGGTTTGCAATTCAAAAAGTTTCAGAAATACTATCTAAAACAAAAAAATTGTTGAAAAATGAAATGATGGATAACTCTGGGAAGATGTCATTATCAATGTTCCTATTTCTATTTTCAAGATCAAATAAAATTTTAAATTCTGAAAAGACTATAGTAAAATCTGAATTATTCTCACAGCTGCAAACCTTGAAGAGCGAGCATTTTTGAAGAAAACAACAATAGAACATGCATTGGCCATCATATTATATGTGGAAATTCTCTTAAAAATTTTTTTTTGCCTTTTTTGGGTATATAATTTCATTTTCTTTTCAAAAAAATTTGCCGAAAATGACACCAAACAAGCCCTGACTGAAAGGGAAAAAACTGAAAATGCAAAGCCAAAGAAAATTAATTTTCGAAATTTTTTTTAATCACCTCCATGAAACTAGCATTGCCAACAGAGTCCAAGCTCCTCAACTTATTATCAGTAACTTGAAGCTTTTGAGAAACAACTGAAGATTTTCTCCGATGAGATTTGATTCTGGGTCGATCCATTTTCTATGAAATTCAACAGTAAAACAAACGAAATTATAAATTGAAAAAAAAAAAAAAGAAACTTTCAATCAGATTTTTAAAAAATTTTTTTCCAGAACTTCAAACTGATATAAATCATAAGAACCCCACCTCTGAAAAAGGACTATAAGATGGATCGGACAAATTTCGCGGCAAATTATGAGCCATTTTTGCAACTCTAGGCGCTTTTCTCTTCTCCAACTCTTCCTTAGCTTGTGGGGAAGGGATTGTATTAATCTCCCACAAAGTGGCAGCAAGTTTTCTAGCAGAAACTGAGGCTTCTTGGGTTTTGGTAACAGTCTTTGGTGATCCCTTGGTTGGAAATTCAGCACTTGCCATTGCTAAACAAGGCGACTTCGTTGTAGCTGTTATCCATGTAGGAACAGGGGTAGTTGATCCTGCTTTTTTTCCCACCAAAACTGCACGCTTGAATCTGTATTTTCGGATCAAAGATGATGATGAAGATGATGAACAACCTCGTTTTCTAATCTTACATGGTGTTGTTGCCATGACATTGTAGATTTTATTTATTTATTTTTCACAAGAACTTGGAATCAAATTCGATGACCCAATTTCAAAATTTTGAAAGTATTTTCGGACCAAAACTTTGGGTTTTTGATACCATTCAAGATTAGAAATAATGGTAAAAGATCTCATTGAAAATTCGAGAAACGAACCAAATTTTGAAGATCTATTTTTTAAAGAATGGAAAGTTTTTAAATGAGATAGAGATTAATGAGTACCCATCTTTTTCTTTTTAGGTAAGCCCCTCCCAAACTTGTTGCCTTGAATTCATCAAAGAAAGCAAAAAAAAGAAGTGACAATCAATCAAAGATTCTTCTTCTTCTCTCCTTCAGGATCTTACAGAAGAAAGAAACAGTCTAAAATACTGAAAAAAAGGATCAGAAAAAGCTTTTTCAAGAAGTGGGCAGCTGTCAACAACAACAACAACACACACACACACACACACACACACACACACAAAAAGAATGTTGAGATATTTGAAAGAAAGAAAGAAAGAAAGGGAAAGATTTTTAGCTGTTGATTTTGAATCGTTGCTAGGATTCGATTCAAAGTGTTTTAATAATATGGAGTCATTGTCTCAAAAATTATGATCGATTTATGCATTGCAATTAGATCGTTGTGGTGGGTGATGATTCCACTAAAGGTAATTTATTTTTCATTTAAAATAATAAAAATAAATATTTTACTATATATTTTATTGCAGTTCTGTTAATTTTAGCTTTATTTTTTAAATTAAATATTTTATTAAGAAATTTTATACTATAAAAATTAGTTATACTTATGAAAAAATTGTTAATTTAATAATTTAATTATACTTCACTTTTAAAGTAAATAAAATATTATTAATATTTTATAAATTAATTTTTAAATAACATTAAAATTATTAATTTGTATAATTAGTATATTATATTATTTTGATACTTTCAAATATAATAATATTTGATTTTAAGTACTGTCATGATAATCTTTGAACTTAGAATTAATGATGATTTTCTTAGTGATGATTGGAATATTTGTATTAAATGCAATCTGAAAAAGAATAAGAGGGAAAATAAAAAATATAGTGAACTTATTTATTTTTAATTAGAAAATGTTAATGACTTAAAAAATGGTACGAAAATAATATATAATTATTTTTTAGAAAATTAATAAAATAATATATTAAATAAAAATTTTGTAAAAATAATTAAATAAATTTTTTAATAAATTTATATTTAATATAATAATTATATTTTATTAATAAATTATATAATTATCATTTAATTAAAATTTTTTTAAAATAAATATAAATAATTTTTTAATACGACAAAATTATCTAAAACTATCTATAAATTCTATACACAACTAAGTTGCGAAAATGTGAGAGAGCGTGCATTCAATCTGGGACGTTCATTTGTAAATGAACGGTCAGGATCTTCCCCGTATTTATTTTGTGTGCTCCTAACCTCTCAACTAGAACTTTTTTTTTTTTTCCACTATAAATTTTGTAACTTTTATTGCACTTTGTTTCTATTCTGTATTTTATTATGAGGATTTGTTAATCAATATTTTAAGTATATTTTTAGAATTAATATTATTTCTAATATTATATTAAATATAATAATTAATAATTTTATTTATTATTTTTAATATGTTAAATTAAAATATTATTATAATAATAACTTTTTGCATAATAATCCCGAGATATATATTTCTCATTATAAATTTATTCGTAAAATCTTAATTGATGGGATTGAAAAGAAAGTGATTGAATTGTTATGTTAATTATTTATTAATCAATTGAAAAATTATTAGATAGAATCATAAAATTAGGTCTTTTTTTTTATTGTGTGCATAACTCGAAATGTTTTATATTATATTGAAATGCCTAACATGTGTGAATGGAAAATACTAGATTGGAAAGTTTAAATAATTGGAGGGGTTGATGAGAAAATTTTCACAAAAGACAAGGGGTAGTTTACAAATAAATGAAAATAGGGATAAAAAATAAATAATTGTGAAGTACCATTGAACCCCTAACTTTATCACTTATCATCCAATCAATCAATCAATCAATTAGCAGGTATCTTCCCACAAGCAAACAAAAAGAAAGAAATCAAAGAAAATATACAACAATTTATTGCAAATGGAAGGTGAGTGAGACCATGAGGATGAGGTAAGGACCCACTACCGGCTGTAATTGTTTGGAATTTTATCTATGGGATTTTCACATACTAAATTGAGAAATAATAATATATATTTTATATTTTAAAAAATAAAAAATTTACTACATTCTTCTGGTAAATATATTTTTTTTTAATTATAAAAGATTTTAATTTTGGGGATGTTAAAAAGAAAACTTTTAAAAATGATGTATATGTAAAATTCTTAAGATCATTTATAGAATTAAAAATATTTATTTTCAATATATAAAAAATAATTCATAAAACAATTAAATTTTAAAAATATTAGCCTCTTTATTATTCATAAAATTTTTTATTTCACGAGTAAAATTATTACAATTACATTTACGGTTGTCTTATATTAATTTCTTTTAATATTAATTGAAAAAAGACACAAATTATATATATTTTTTCACCACTTATTAAATTAATTTTTTTCTAGATTAGTATAGTTAGCCAAGCTATTGTTGGCCTTGGACTTAACCAATCTGAATTTTAGATTTTATCACTTTTTATAAAAACATTATATGTATAAATAAAAATTAGACTATTTTATTAAAATAATACAAATATATTTTTATTTTTTACTTTAAATTATTTTAAAATTAATTCTCGAAATAAGCTAATTTTTTAATTTAAGTGAGATATTTTCAAGTGAAAATATTGATTTCTTAGAATATATGAGAAATCAGCAACCTGTTGCCAATTTTTTATTTATCCTAGTGAGAAATCGACACATTAGGTGTCGATATCTCAATAATATAATAAAAATTATTTTGAGCTTCAAAATAATATTCTTTGATTTAAAAATATTCAGCTGCAAAGACCCTCAAATGTCATCTTTTTTTTCTAATTTTTTTAACTTTAAAAATCGATATTTTAAGTGTCGATTTTTCAGATATGTAGGTGAAAAATCGACATTTGAACCTAAATATTTTTAAATCAAAAAATTTTATTTTGAAGCTCAAAACAATTTTATTAATATATTATTAGAAAATCAACACCTGATATATCGATTTCCCTATTTTAAATGAGAAATCGAGACTTAATTTCCCGATTTCTCATCTATCCTAAGAAATTAGGATTTCATTTTTCAATTTCTTGCCGTTAACCCAAGAAACGAGTCTATTTCAACAATTAATCTCAAAACGAACTAAAGCCGAAAATAAAAAATAAATTTGTATTATTTTAATAAAAAACCATAAAAATTATACTCATAATAAAAAAAAAACTAAAGCCTTGAATACAAAGTTTAGCCTTAATTCTAGATCTTCTCATGGGCCGGGCTGGATTCAGGCCGAGCTTGAGCATGGTATTAATATTAAATATGCTTATCCAAGCCCAGCCCGACTCGAAATATGGGCCTTAAATTTTGCCCAAGCCCGTTCATATTTATAAATAGATAGTCCAAGCCCGTTTAGGCCCTCTCATATTATATTTTTTTTATTATTTATTTTTTAAAATATATTTTTTAAATTTAATTTTTATTAATTTAATAATTTTATTTTATTAAGTTTATAAATAAAAATAATTTAACTTAGCTTTTAAATTTTACACTATAATATTATATATATTATTTATATGATAAAAATTACATAATACATAAAATATAAAATAAATATATATAATATAATACTAAAATGAGCTGAGCCGGGCCGAGGCTCGGGCTTTGAAAGTCAAGCCCAAGGCATGGCCCATTTTTTAATCGGGCCTATTTTTTGTCTAAGTCCATTTTTTAGGCCCATTATATTTGTCCAAACCCTCTTAAATTTCAGTCAGACCTTTGGGCTTGGGCTGGTAACCCAACCTTTGAGCAGGTCTACTTAATTCATGTGATCTTCCAAAAAGCTATAATTCAATAAATTTGGATTTATATCTTAATCTGAATTTTTCTTATCATCATTACAACCTTATTTGTTCAAAACCAAAAACAAAACTATAGGCGACCTCAATTTTTAAAGATTTGGATGTAAATGTAGAAAACAGGAAATCGAAGATGTGATTTGCAAAATGCTTAATAAGATTGAATTTGTTTTACGAGTTGGATAAGATCTTTATCACATCTAAATCTTTTAAAAAAAATTATTTTTCATAGAAGAGATGTGATTTTTATTTATATAAAATCATAATTCAATGTTTGATTGTTTATGAAAATAAACTTTTGTTAACAGTCAATAATGGAGTTCTCAAATAAAAATGTTAGTCAATAGGTTAAAACCTATTATAGGTTAAACATACTTTAAAAAAAAATCTCTTGAAATTTAAGAAATAATAGTTTAAAATATCTAGTATTAAATTATTTTAAATGTCTTATTTTAATAGTAAAAAAAAAAACTAAAAGAAAGTATTGCATCGTCCTTGTATTTTAATGTTTCGGTCCAAAGGTTTGTTAATGTTAAGAGGCAGGCATGCACGGTCGAAAATTTGGGTTGAATCCATTGCTTTGGGCCAATTTTAGCTGAAAGTGGCTGCCACATTTATGAACCGAGGGCCACGTCAATGGCATTGCCGTAGAGTTGTGTAAAGTTGCCACTTTATTTGTTTAGGCTAGTAATACTGTTTCAAGGCCTACTGCCTGCCGGTAGTTGTTGTTCGAGAGTCATAACCTCTCATATTCGATAAATTTAATAATAATTAATACGAATATATAAATATTATTTATTTAAAGTAAAAATAAAATACATGAATATAAATAATATTAATTATAAATATATTAAAATTGATTTAAATATAAAAAATTTTAAATATAATTATAATACGATTATATTAATTATCAAATTTAAATAGAAAGGTTCGGGATAGCCTAAGCACCCATTAATGGCTTTAAAATTTGCATTTAATATTTTTTTTTTACGTTTAGTTAATTGTTTTTTACAAAATTCAAAAAAAATTAAAATTATATATATTTTAAATTTTGGACCTCCTAGCATTTCGTTTGATAGAAAGAGAGCTTGAGAGATGGATCAAGCGACTCAAGAAAAAAGATTTTGTTTGCTTTAGATTTTTTTTTTTGTTTAATCTATCCAGTATCTCACGATTTACTGAACTATAAAGTAATTTGAATCGTTCTAGATAGGCTCACTTAAAAAGGCAAATCGTTCCCTCTTGAGTTTTTAAAAGTGTTCCATATCCACAACTCAGAACTCAAGACCTCAACTTTAGGTTTGATTGGTGCAAAACCTGATTTGAAAGTTGATTTTTTATTTGAAATATTTAAAATTTATTTATATTAATATTATTATTATTATTTAAATAATAATTACTAATAATATCCTAATTTAAGTCAGATTTTTTTTAGTTTAGTTGACAAATAGACTCTTAAATAAATTTAATTTTGCATATATTTAAGCAAAAAAAATATAATTATCATTGAAATAAATGTTCGTTCCGTTATGTCAACAATAGACTAATTATTAAAGTGACGAACATAAAAAATATTTATTTTTTAAAATTGTTCGGATTTTCCAATTATTGTTTGATATGTTAGCCTATATTATTATATGCAACAGCTTAAAAAAAAAATAGAAGTCAAAAGAAACGGAGTTAATTTTTGTTATGCGAATCCTTCTTTTGCATTGAAAGGAAATAAAGGAAACGTACAGATTATAAGCCAGACATTGTTACGTAATGGGAAAGGAAGCAAAGAGAATGACTCTTTTGAACAATGAAAGGGGAATGGGGGAGAAAAGAGAAATACGGAGTTGAAAATAAAATAGTTAATCATATTTCATACATATATATATATATAGATCAGAAATAAAAGATTTTAAAAGTAATCCTCAGTCCTTCCCTTGAACCCAATTTGTCCGAATGTAAGAATGATGAACAGTCCCAGGTGCCATAACACCAACCACAGCCTGCTCATTCAATTAAAATTTTAAACATCACACGAAAAATACGAACAAATATAACACATTTAATAAAAAAATTATTATGATAAATATGATATGATACTTTTAAATAAAATTAATGTAATGCTTTTAATATATATATCATATTTATGTTTAAAATTTTGATATGCTTAATAATTTATGTTGTGTTTATATTTACACGTTACATAAAAAAATTACTACATATTGCCAAATCTACTTGAAGTGTAGATAAATTTATATTTTTTCTTTGGTAATCTTCAATTTTCTTTTGGGTATATGTAAGGAGTTATAGGTGAATACTCTACTAGGTGTGTCTAAAATTTATGAGAGATTGGAATAGTTTCATAGTTACATTGATATAAATATATAAGGAGGACAAGTTAAACTCAATTTAACCTAATTCATTTATATAATTACTTTTAAGATATATAATTTAACAAATTTAAGATTCAAATATCAATATTTGTAATTATTTTTTCTATTTTCGAATTCTAACTTACTTTGTATTGAAAAAAAAAAATAGTCAAGATTGATTCCATGGTCTAATTGTCAGGACTCAGGACCATGTTGAGTATTTTATGGGCTAAACTTTTGGGTATATATTGAAAATTTTATGGGCTAAACTGGGCTGCAATTTAGTCCAAATTTTCAACAACAGAACCAATTTGCAGCCCACCTAAACCTAAACACTTGTAGCAACAAATTGTGTTGCACTGCTTACCAAAACTGAGAAGTAAGAGGAGGAGGTGTAGGGAAATGAGCGAGCTCAGTTCCAATGCTCTCAAAGAAAAGCCCCGTCAAGCTCTTCCCATCGATTGCCGGTATGCTTGATGGAGCTATCCACCCAATCAGCCCAAATCCTATTACGTTCAAGTCCCTTCGCAGCCAGTCCCTCTCAAAGCTTCCCCATGATTTCAATTTCAAAGCCCCAATTCAATCAGTCAAAAATATATATATATATATATATATTAAAATGATCAAACTAATCAAAATTTAATTTACTGCCAAAAAGTTACCATGTGGACTTTCCCCCAGAAGCACCAGCCAGCCTCAAAGGGTTCCTAGCCCTCACGGAGTACTTCAAAAAGCCTGAAATTATACATTTACATAGTTAGCTTTCAGCAGCCCAATTTAAGGAACTAAAAATGTACGTTATTCTTGATCAAATGAAGAGTTTTTATAAAGACAGATAATGTCGTAACACTGTGTTACGGTCACTGCTTTGCAATTTCCATTCTCAAAGTGATATTTACATGATAGCATCCATAACCGAAAATGTGTTTGTGAAACGTAATTTAGATTCTTGATAGTATATCTTAAAGGGTAACGGGGGCGTTTGTGTGTACCTGAAGAGAGGCAGGTTTTCTTTGGTGGGGAAGTCAACGAGGTGGCGCTGCCAAGGCCAACGACGGTTGATGGGCTTCCAAATGCAGCTGCCATTTTTTGGGGTGTATGGTTTGAAGGTGGGGGGGGGGGGGGCCAAATGGGCAGATTCGGGAAGCTTGTGGTGGTGGATTGTTAAAGATTGTTTAGTTATTTGAAATGAGATTGAAGATTTTGTTTGCAAGCATAAAGATCGCGTTGATGGGTAAATTACTCAATAGTTTTAAGCCACGTTGGATTTGAGTGGATAAAGTAGGCCCCGTCATTGCCTTGTTGGTTGATAATGTTAAAAGCAAATGGATTACGCTTTAGATATATAATCCTATCATTTTTGATACCGAAAATTAAAAAATATATATATACTTTGCAAAGTTGGCGGTACTTAGGATTTTGACATATTTACTATTTTTTTTTCATTTATCAGCTGGACTGAGATGGATAATAATAATGTATCTTTTAAGAAGAAGATAAAGTCTAATTAGTTAGGGATAATTTTATTTATGAAATTCAATAATTTCATTGCTAATAAATGGGAGAATTTCTCAATTTATAACTTTATTTTCTTTTTATCATAATAAATTAATTTTATCTGAGGCAGGCAAACAAATTAAAGCTATTTCAAAATGATGATTAAAAATTTAAAACCTTACTCATTGAAAAAAAAGATCTTGCACTAATCATAGAGCTAAATGATCTGAATGTTGGGTGTCATGTTGCATGGTGTAATTACTACGGCAATTTTGCAATCATTTAAGAAAAATTTTCAGTTAAATACCTTAACAAAATCACAGGATATTTATTTGTAAATTGTTTCTTAAAAAATATTTTTGTTTGATTTAAAATAAAAAATTGAGAATTTTTTCCAGCTAAATATAGTAATATTTCATATTACACACATATATTATTTTGTATTATATTTTCATTTAATTAAAAAAGTTATAACTTATGAGTTTGTTATTAAACTTAAACGAATAATCTAATGTTTTTCATTTCAACATTTTTTATAATCATGTTTATGAGTCGAAATGCAACAATTCCGGTTGACCATTGAAATCTCTTGCAAAATTAGGCTTCACTTATTGGGTCTCAAGATTTAATTACTTAAAAAAATTAAAAATATAAAAATAATAATGTTTTAATATATTTTAAAATTAAAATTAAATTAAATTAACTTTTACCAATATTTTAATAACTCAAAACTGGAATCTAGACTTGCCAAACCTTGTCTAGTCCAACGCTTCAAAAGGTTTAATTAAAGCAATTAATAAAGAAGAGTTAAAAGAGCCGTGTTGCGTTTTGCAAACGGCAACAACAAAACAAATAGAAGGTAGACACATACAAACTAATTGGCCAAAATAAAAAGAAACAATTAATTTGGTCGGCTTATAAATAATTATTCTAACAGTTTGCAATTCACACTGTCTTTTTCTTTAATTTATCCCCTTATTTAAACTATAAATATTTCCATGATTACATGCAAGTCATCCTTTAGTCCATTATATATGTATATAAAAATATTTGTTTTTTAAAAATGTAGATCAACTTGAATTATTATGGAGAAAAAAAAAAATGAAAGTTCATGGAAACCCACCAATAATATATTAAAGAAAGCAAATCAAATAATGAAGTAACAAATAGTATGCTAATAATCGAAACCCAAATAATGCAAAAGAAAAATGATTAAAAATATTATTAGATCTGCAAATTCTAAAATGCGATTAAAGGTTTCAATATTAATTAAGTGTAAAATTGATCAAGACACAGAGTTCGTAACCTAAAATTTTCGGAGAGTCTGAGTCCAAACGTTAGTTTAAAATTATTTAATATAAGATTATATAAGCTTAAATATTCATATATATTGATTTTTTTAAAGTAACTTGATTTCCATCTAATATTCTGACTTTTATCAAATTAATTATATTAGCTCGTTTGAAGCTTAAAAATATAATTTATGAAGGATTTTGATGGTGGATGGAGGAAACATTATAATTTAATTCATTAAAAAGTAGCGTTGTGGGAGACGAGGAAAAGGAAAGATTCTCATGAGTGATGATGATAATGAGAGTTAGAAGATGATGGATGAAGGCATGGTTGAGATAATAATCTATAGAAAAAGAAATTCTAAGAAAGTGATGAAGAAGTTTAATTGTTCAAGTTCCTAATTTGCCAAAAAAAAAATTAATTCTAAAATGAAGTATCGTTATCATTATTTATAGACCAACTAAAAGAAAATTACAGATAGAGTGAGAAGTTATGACGTATCATTTATATTTAAAAATATTTATAGGTGTATCGAATCTGAGTTATAATTTTAAAAATTTTTAATTTTAAATTTAAGTTCATATTTGGTTTAGTTCAACTTGACCCTTGGGTTTGATTATTATTCGCTTTTATTAAAAAATATTTTTAGATTAACATTTACATATTTTATAATTAAATTTAAATAAAAATATAATATATTAATTAAAAGTTATTTCGGGTCAGGTCAAACCGGGTCAACCTGAAACAATAAAATAAGGGCACAACCCTAGCTTGATGGAGTCGTGTGAGCTTTCCGACTCTTGAACATGTTTATAGTAATACCATCTTAAATTGAAAAAATTGAGCGGTTCAATTTAAGTTTATTGAATGCTAGTTAGCATAATGGGAGTCTCATTCATTGAATGATTTGTAAATGTCATTGTTAATTTTTTTAGAGCTGTGATATACACTAATTTGAGCTAGATAGCTTTTTCTTGTTATTTTTAGTTTTTTTATATAAGAATATTTTGACATATTTATCTATATATGTTATTATTTGTTATTTATTTTGTTTAGTAAAGCGCTTAAATTATTTTTATGATATTGTGTTTGTGTCTTATAATTATATTATATTCGGCATCATCATATCTAATTGATACTTTTTAAATAATTTAAATATTTTTTGGTAACATGTCATATTATAATTAAGAATTATTGTCCATCTAAATTAAATTTGCCAATTTAGATAGTTATACGTTACTTTAAAGATTATCCTCAAGCAAAAATTATTTTGAATAAAGAAAAATAAAGAAGAAAAAAGAGAAAAGAGAAAATTTTTAATATATTCATTTTGTGCCTGTAATATTTTTTTTCATGTTATAATTCTATTCAATTTATTATTAACAACGAAAGTAAAAACAATGCGAAGATTTGTCACTAGACCTACTTACGGGTCGAGTTGGGTCGGATTCGGGTCTTGTTTGAGCATGATATTAATATCAAATATATTTATCAAAGTTCAGCCCGACTCGAAATATGGGCCTTGAATTTTGCCCAAGCCTGCTCATATTTGTAAATAAACAGTCCAAACTCATTTAGACGCATCCATATTATATTTTTTATAAATTGTTTTTTATTAAAATTTAAAATTTATTAATTTAATAAGTTTATTTTATTAAGTTTATCAATGTAAATAATTTAACTTAATTTTTAAAGTTTACACTATAATATTATATACATGTATTTTTTATATGAAAAAAATTACATAAGACATAAATAATAGATTAAATATATATAATATAATAGTAAAATAGGTCCAGTTAGGCTGGATTCAGGTTTTGACAGTTGGAGCCAAGGCTCGATCTATCTTTTAATCGAATCTAATTTTTTTGCTCAAACTTATTTTTTTAAAATTATTATTTTTATCTAAACTCTCTTAAATATCAAATAAACTTTTAAACTTGGGTAGATAAGCTGTGTCTGGACCAAATCCATTCATCGTTATACTCTTGGAACGTTCCAAGAGTTGAATAAACCCAATAATGAAAGCTACATTAATTGAAGGAGGGGGGGGGGGGGAAGAAATCAAGATGAATAAAGAAATAGATTGAGGAAATGAATCTCATTATTTTCTTAGCAAATGCACGAAGGAGGGACACTATTTGTCAAGAAAGCATGCAATAGACTCTCCCACCTGTAGTCAAATAACAAGACAAATTCCTTTTGTTGCTAAAATTATTCTTATTTTGACAATTCATCGCCTAATAATCTGTCTCAATGTTATTTTGCAATAATAATTCAATTTACTATCCGATCCAGCTGGGGCCGGTAATTAAATGTTCAATTTGTGTGTATATATATATATATATATATATATCATTAGCAATTTTTAGAAGTTCACAAGCAATGAGCCTCTCGATGTCAAGAATTAAGTCTTGACCTGTTGTTAAAATCTTATTACATGTAAATTTCATCAAACTGTATATTAATTTCTTAGGTATTGATTTGATTTATCTAATAGTTTATGATTTTACAAATATATGTGATTAATTTTTTTTTTTTTAAGTTTACAAACTTCATTTTAATTCATTAAGATTTTTTGATAAAAATATTATACAATGAATATATAAACAAGTTGATCTTTAATATATTAATAGTGAAACTTTGTTAACTAAAAATTTAAAATTAAAAATTATCACATATCTTATTTTTTAAATATACTTAAAAAAATACTTATAATATGTGAATTTCATTTTTAAAATTTAATAATTTTAATAAAAATGAAAGGGATAACTATTTTAGAAAAAATAATAAATAAATAGGAAGAAAAAGTACTAGTTGCAAGATGGTGGGTATATGTTATACGTTATAATCAAATTAAAGAGGCTAAAATGAAATATTGCCAAAGTCTTAGAATATACATAAGATACAATTAAGGCCAAATATTAATGAACATATGCCATTGAGAGAATTAGACAAACATCAATTTGGATCAATCAAATTAAC
>JAQSVH010000012.1:7176347-7188964 GCA_029448705.1 Adansonia digitata | reverse complement strand
AAGCTTTCTAATTCGATTTTTTTTTTTGCTTTACTGCTTAAAATCATGCATACCTAGAGGGAGTTTTGATGTTATATTTCCTTGGCTTTTTTATGAAAGAAATGTTTGATACGAGAGAAATCCTTTCTGGACCAGTATCTGAAAATTTTGGGGGCCATGAAACATTAATTATTTAAGGCTTGAGTCAGCTTGTTTTATTTGTGCTTTCATTACCTCTCTTGGGCACGTGTATTTGTCACACTTAAACTTCTTTCAATAAGTTTTATATTATCTTTTTTTTTAAAACATTTAAATTTGGGTCGGACTTAAGTCTTATATTAATAAACATATTTTTTTGGTTAGGTTTAGTTTGATTTAAAATATGAACAAAAATTCTTTTTTAAACGTAGCTTGATTATATAAAAGCATTAGCAATATCTGTGCAAATCCCTTCAAATTTATATACAAAAAGAAGGATATTTGAATCTTATCTAAGTTGCATTTGGTTAGGTTGTGTGATATTGGGAAGTCATTACAAGTGTTAAAAATAATGACAAATTTTGTGTGTTAGTTTCAAAATTCACATGTCCAAAGGTAGAGATTAAGATGACTAAGGCGTTGGTGTCACATGACCAAGGTAGAGATGGATGTATATATGGACAACTCCACTTCTACCTCTTAAACCTTTAAAGGATCGGCCTACTAGATAGATTTGGTATAAATTACGTTGGGTTTGGATATAAATTTTTTTATTTAAGTTGGTTTGACCAAAATCATTATTTAATAATAAAAATATTTTTATTTAAATTTAATTATAAAAATATAAATATCAATATAAAAATAATTTTTAATATTTAAATATTTTTAACATTAATTAAGACTTTCCACCCATAGATAAAATAAATTAAAAAATTTAGAATCACTATTCAATCCGACCTGATCCATAGATAGCTTTACTCATCATCTCATGGACAAATTTTTGTTACATTTTGATGTCACAAATTGCTTACCGATAATTATTACTATCACCTTATTTTCTTTCTTTCGGAAGTAATGCTAAATTTTTTTTTATTATGTTTCAAATTGAATTTTGTCATCGTATTTCATCAATTTTATTAAATTTTGTTTATTTTTTAAAATAGTAACAAAATTGATGAAAACAAATATGATATAAAATTGTGACTAATATGTTTTAAAATTAGGTTATACAGTCGGATCAATCAAAATTATTAGTTACTAATATAAAATTTTATTTAAATTTAATTATAAAATATATAATATTAATAGAATATAATATAATATTTTAATATTATTAAAACGATAAAATAAATTTTTGAATTGATTCGCATCTAATCGATCTAAACTTAAATAAAAAAAATTCAAAAATTTTAATAAAAACCTGACCTTGACCCAACTATGAAAAAGTCAATTATTACCAGCATGATTTATTGATCTTGTACAGTTATAAATATTCTAATGCCAAATCTCACTTTTGAGGGATCTAATTAAAAGAAAAAAAAAATAAAAACCGTCAATCCGAAAACTATAAGCTGAATGAAAATGAAATTGTCACATCCTTTAGGAATCCTTGAACTTTTCTTTGCAATATGAACACTGCAAGATCTAGAAGATTAGGTATGCCACTCACTGCAGGTCTAATCATAAATGCTTGGTAGCACCACAAAGTGGGACATCCAAAAGAATCAAACGAAGAGATTAAAAGAAAAAAAAACCAAAAAACAAAATTTTGTGTCCATCGATACAAAACAATGCAACCCATATAAGTTAGTATAAGTCAATCGGTACAAAATGGTACAAAATTGAAACATTACAATACTAGTACCATTATCTACTTTCTTTTCTTTGTGTCATTAATATTAATATCATATTGTATTAGTTTTTTAAAATACTATGTAATAGGTGGTAACTTCAATATTAATACAAATACGGTGTATATAATTTTGGATTGAGTTTCAATCTCATAAGAATTTATTTTCTAAAAACAAAAGATGTGGGTAAATCATTTGGACTAAACTACAAATTTACTAACAGTGTGTTTGATTCACTGTAATGAGAATACTATTATTGTCATATTCCAACATTTTACAATAATGCAACTAATTAGTTCATAGAATAGTTATTCCGCGGAATAATCTATTATGGCTTTATTCTGAGAAATTATTAAATAGCTATTTCGAGCTCTTCACTAAATAGATATTTCGATCTTAAGCAGAATAAGAAATTACTCTAAAAAATTTAAATTTCTCACAAAAAGGTTTCGAATCGGATATCATAAAATCTTGATCTTATTTAATTACTATATTGAAAAATTGAATTAAAATCAAATTTATTGATACAAAATTCAATGTAGTTAATTAATTAAGCGAAATTTATTTCTTTATTAGAATAAAATTGTGATTAAACCATTTCAAAATTCCCTAATCTGATAATAAGCAAATTTATCCAATTTATTAATAAAAAGTTAGATTTATCGGATTTAAATATTTAAAATAAAATCTATATATTTCTTATGGGTTAAGATTTTATAGTTGTGATTAAAGTATTTCAAGTTTCCAGAGACTAATGATAACTCTAATTGAATTAAACTGCTTTGAGTCGACACTTCCAAAATCGGTTCAAAGATTGGAAACGGCAAATTTCATAGTTGTAATTATTCAAAATTGACTCCTAAGATGCTTTAATTGTGGGGAAAGTAAATTGGAACAGAATCAATTAAGAAAAAAAAAAGAAAATTATTAAGCAAAGTCTAATTATTAATTATTTGTAATATTCCTTAAGGACTTAATACACTAAGGAAAGATTTTTTTTTTTTCGTTTAATTTTCTAATATATGCATGCGAATCTACTACATAAACTCCATTTTTCTGATTGTAATTATCAGGCTTGCTTTTTCTCTCAACCTTGTTCGTCAGTGTCATCATGGATGAATCCGTGTTCTAGATCATCTTCTTCATCATCATCATCATCATCATCTTCTTCTTCGTCAAATTCTTCATCTTCCAAAATTTCATCATTTGGCTGAACAAACTGCAGCTTCAAACGCCCATCTTCCCTGCATGCATGCAAGAATTCTTGTGTAGGAACCCTTACCTGTTTCAGCACGAACCTGCCATCTTGCCTGTAAGATTTGAAGCAAATCCATGGCTTCCCACTCTTCCCGATACATGAAATCGGTGGCGGAAATGCTTCTGTACTACTACTACTATTACTACTTGTTCTTGATGACTTCCTTAATTCACCATACAGACTCTCTTTTGTTGTATCAAATCCAGTTGCAGATTTGTTCTCTTTGCTTTGCCAGTCTCCTTTCATCTCAGTTTTCATGTCTTCGACATCATCGAAGCTCTCAAAACCAAGCCCTTCGGTGCAAAGCTGGAGGCTCTCAGATTTCAATGGAAAGCTTTCACTCTTCTTTTGGCAATTACTGGTGTACTTGATGATCTTACACTCTGGGGGTGATGAACTTGTATTGTTTTCATCATTTCCATGAAAATCAGCACCATTCCAGGACACCTCAAATGTACTGTTTTGAGGTTTCTGATTCAAATCTTCTATAGATGTAGAAGATGATGATAAGGGTGAAATAGGAAAGGAAGAGGTAGTTGAGGTTGAGCTGGATGATTGGGAAATATTATTTTCCTTGAAATGAAGTTCACCAAAGATTTCCGTGAAAGAGGGTTGCTCAATTGAAGATTTAATCCCAGGCTTGACTTGGTTCCATGAAGATAAGGATTCAAGCAGAGTTGGGTTTTCTGGTAATGGGTTTTCAAAGATGTGTTGAATGCTCCCACAGGCAGCCATGGATTGTCCCTCCAGTCTTTTCTTTCAAAGATGATACCAAAAATTAAAGGAAAAAACAAACAAACAAAAGAAGCCAAAAAATGAAGAAAATATAAAGAGATTTTAAGTTCTTCTTCAAGGATTAGAGTAAAGAGGGAGAGAGGTAGAGAGAAAGAACACGAGAATTGTCATGGGTTGAAAAGATCCAAGGGCCAAGGGGGGGGGGGGGAGGGGGGAAGGAAGTTGCTATTAATTTGGGGAAGTTGGTTGATTTTGGGTACCCCTTCTAGTGGAGTGAAATAAGGAATGGGTTGCTAAAGAAGCTAGGCTCAAATTTGGTGGTCATTATTGTTTTCGTAAAATTATCTTACAATTAATTCGTGTAATTATTTAAAAACAATAATATTTATTAAATTTAAAATTTGAGTTTAAAAATTAATTAAAACCTTTTTTTAATCACCGATTGCTGACTCATTTATGCCAAATAAGAATACTTCTTATGTTTAACTTACCTTTCTTGGATTGCAGGTTTTTCACTCCACCAGCAAATTTTAGTGAGGATTTAACACATAATTTTATTATATTTTTCGTTCTTTCTATTTGCTGTATGATTTAAGCGCGTAGGAATCCTTTTTGATTGCTATTTTGTTAAGAATATTAAGTTTTATGATAATTTTTTAAAGCAAATATATATTAATTTGCTTATGAATTATGACTTCGTATTACGATTTTGTTTCCAGTCCATTCTATGTTTCCGTTCAAAACCTTTTAATTCCAATTTTATGAATTACGTGTACCAATCACAACACGCCACGTGATAGCAAAACTATGCTTCGAATCATAAATTGCCATGTAGCAATTTGGTGGTGTCCAGGATGTACTGATAGTGATTTGTAGGACAATTTGCACCCTCCAACAGCTTTCATACCAGCATTGCATTTTTTCCACATTAAAGTTAGTCGATTTAAAACTTGACCATGGTTTGGAAAAAAAAAATGATAAAAAAATGTAAAATAAAAATGATATTAATTTATAAATATGTATTATAAATTATTATTGTATTAAAATTTATAAATTTAAAATATTTTAAATATAATTATAATATAAAAATAGCGTAAATCTAACACCAATAGATGATTATAAAATTTAATAATTAGATTTGTTCATGGGCCAAGTTGCAGTTCGAAAATTTTCAATCTCTTTTGTTTAGACTAAGGTTGGATCGATTCGAAAGCCAGTTTCATTTTTCACAATATCATTAAAAGATTTTTTTATATTAATATTTATATTTTTTATAATTAAATTTAATTAAAAATATTTTTTTATTATTAAATAATAATTCAAATTAAATCAATTTAATTTTATAAAAACTTTATCCAAAACTTAACCTAACTCTTGAATAGGTCTACCAAGAACAAATTATATCGGATTATTTCTTCAATTTTATGTAGATTTACAAATGTTGCTTCTGCTCAAAATCCTTATCATTCAATTATTGTTTTTAAATGAGGTTAAGCCAATGGTTAGAGGATTTGAAGTCCCAACCACCAGCAGCTCCACCATATGACCCTACTGCTATTTTTCAGGTACAGTTATCAGTTTCGCAGAGATATTGAAGCTTTGCCCAACTTAGGACAACTGATATAAACCATTACCTTCAATTTTAATTTGTAAATATCTTTTGGGAGAAGTGGTCATTCTTTTAGCACCATTTTTTGGAGCAAAATTTTCCAATATCAGATAAGTGAGTAAGCAATTGGCCAAGTGGCCATTTTTTTTCAGCCCTTTTTTAAAATTTGACATGCACCAGCAGCACTTTGGAATATTCTGAACGATCCCTTTTTACAACAATATCCACACTTTTTCTTTAACATGATTGGCTGATATTCCTTCATTTTCGGTGGCAAACGTGACCATCCTAAGACCACCTACGGAAGTATCTGCAACTATTGTACTGAACACAGTTTGCCACTGTTGTCCAGTGTGTGTCGTGTGATCTTCTTTCACCACAATGTGAGTTTGGCTTTCGGCAGCAGTGCCAGCGGGCATCAAACTTTTAGTTTTGTCTGAATGTTCGGTGGTCCTATCAGCTTTGATGGAGGGCACCAAAACCTGAGAATAATAAGCTTTTCAATGGCCAAACTTTATGCAGAATATTAGTTTTTACAGAACAAACATGGTGAACGTTATCGGGTATCGAAAGCAGTGAGGGAACAGTGAACCTGATAAATGGCACGAAAACAACACCTAAAAAACATCGACAGGATTCGGATGTTAAAGTAGATAGCACCCTTTTGCGTAAACAAGTTAGGGTTCATGTTATGGAAGTATAGAACAGTCATTTGCGATATTAGAGAAGGTTAAATGCAAACCACTCATATCAGTCATCACACTGAAAAGACACATGATTCTGAAATGAACAAACATGGACAGCAATCTTGCGCAAAATATTCAGTTAGTGCTCAACTGGTGTTGGGAGTATCGTTTCAACGCCATGCTTCAATACGTTCTATCCTGGAATCTATACGGCTCAAATTGCTTACTCCTTTGGTCTTCTCAACAGGGATTGTTATCTGAAGTATGGATTGCTGCCTGTTAATTTTGTTTGGCACCTTCTCTGGACTTGAATTACTTGATTGACCGATATTATTCATTCCAGCATTTATTAGAGTTCCGGGCTTCAGATAGTTAGCTACAACGGCATCTGTTTCACTGATGAAGGTTTCAACCAGAGCTGGAGTCTCTTCTGAAGGATCTTCATTGGAGATTCGCTTGTGGATGGAGCGTATCAGACAGTTATCTTCGCCACCTGCTATCTCATTGTTTTGACTATAATTCCTGAAACTTTCTTTTAGAGGCCCTTTGGCAATAAATGCCAGCTCTTTCTCTTCATTATCTTTTTCAGTATCTTGAATGCAGGAGATGGAAGGGCTCTGATCTCCATTCTCATCAAAAGGCTCGAAGCGGTATGTCAGTGTAGGCTCTACCACTGAATCCTCTCGTTCTCGCAGGGTCCTTAAGATAAGTGTCTTGAGAAAGTTCATCACTTGGACTGCATACATCAGCGCCGTCAAAGGATCTGCCATCTGCAAAATAAGCCATAGCCCATAAGAGACAGTCATTGAACCAACAATCAACCCAAATTCCATTCCATCTACATCATCTAAATCTTCTCAAATGCTTGAATAGATGAGATGGGGGAAGACAATTAGTAATCCCTCACAGCGACTTCGCAATGTTAAGAAAAGAGAAAAGATGAGGGAGCTAATGATAAAGGGAAGTGAGATGACTATCAATGAATTCCGAAATCTAGGAGGGAGCGACCATGTGTTCTTGTTGGAAATTTATCTGTTCATTACAAACATTACCTAATAATAATGAAGGACAACAAGGGCTTTACCAATGAAGTACTTAATTTGTGTACTCAAAGTAGACACAAACTATTCAAATATAAATTACATCTCAAGAAACTCTGATTTAGGAATAAGTTTGTTCTATCATCTCACTTTTTTTTTTCTGTTCTTAAAGTGAGTTGTGTATGTTCCGGTGAAATAGATATGTGAAATTCCTAGACACTCACTTGAGTCATGTTTGGTGCGAAAACCATAGCAATATTACGCGCATTCATCTTGTTTAGATGTTCATGCTGGACAACATCAGCCATGAGATTGATGGCCCAATCCAGTAGAGCAGATTCTGTTGGGGGTAGACGCCTAGCAAGCTCGGCACACTGCTCTTCTGTCTGGCATTGCATTACTTGCTCGGGAGATAAAGAATCCAAAACTCCACTTGGAAGTTCTCTGAACCAGGCCTAAGAATAACAAACATCCAATTAGTATATTAGAATTTTTTTTAAAAAAAGAACACTGTTCAATTTCAAAGAAGATATGGTTAAAGTCGTTTTTCCAGGATGTATGTTGAAGTGCATAAGCATAACATGCATCCATATACAAGAAAGATAAGAAGCAATGTCCAAGACAACTGGTTTTCTGGAGCCCACGACAAGAATGTTTCACCACTACTCAACTGTTTATGCCACATATAAATTAGGATAATGAGTTAGATCACTCAAAGGGTTGCCTACGATGGTTGAAGAGTATTTCTTGGCCAGAAAATGCAAATTTGCTGGAATCATCCTTGTGAACATCAACACTGATATTCACAGTGAAAAGGGACAACTCGGATTTGAAGCAACTGCAGTTGAAAAAGAAAGTTTTTGACTTTATTGTTGAGACAGGAAACTGATAAGATGAAGGCGAGCTTAGTTATAAAATTATTCATATAAACTTTGCACTCCACCCACTCAATTAGAGTTTCTGCATACGTGATAGAAATGACCGCCCCTTCCCTCCTTGGACGGAGGAAAAGGGAAAAGGACCATCGAGATCATAGATAATTGTCCAACCAGAAACACGGACTCAAGTTGGTTGATGATCAGTCACCTTCAAACCTGGGGAAGGGTGATCATCTTTAAAAGATGGAGAAGGCTACTCCATATTGTGTATCTCAACGCCAAGGGACATCCATTTGTACTAACAAGAAATAATATGCATTACATGGCTAGAAAAGCTCAAAATAACTTGAACAATGTTTTTAGTTTGTAAATCAAATTAAAGAAGAGCATATTTGCTTCCCCCGTATTAAAAAAAAAGTCATTATCGGTTGAGGAATTGCTGAAAAAGGAATCAAAAGTGCCTCGAATCCACATTTAACTCGACACATATTTATGAAAGTTTCCTTCTATAAAGTCATGGAAGGCGAAAGCAAAATATTAGTAGAAATCAGTTGGGAGTATAAACACGGTCAAATTTAGCAAGTCCGATAAGAAGTAATATCTTTTCTTTCTCCTTTTTTTTTTTTTGTACCTTACCACATTTTCCTAACTATCTATATTTGTTTGTTAGTATTACAGATGCACTATGAAGTATGTTGATTAAATGTTACGATTTGCATATTCGTCATCTTAAGTAATTCACTACTCTGACCACAAGTCACATACACAAGTATCAGCATCCATCACCCAATTTTTTAACCGGTCAACTGCCAGGAAAAGATTATTATACAAGACAAAACTAACAGAGAAATGTTAAAATTATCTGCAATCAGTTTATCTTTTTGCTCAACTCCATAACCTTGTATATCTTTAGACACATGTAAAGGAATATGATCAAGTGAGATTAAATGACATTGATGTACCTTAATTAGTCCAGCCAAACAATGTACATCGATCCCTTCTGGAACTACTCCACCATTCAGTTGTTCTCTAACATACTCCTCCTGACCGTTTTCAGCATTAATTCTAAAAATCCCTTCGGCCTGTATGTTGGAAGTTGACGGTAAGATGAACTCAGGACAAAGAATTATAAATCTTAAAAATAATTCATTGAAATTGAACAAAACCAGAAACGTGAAAAATAAATAAATAAATCAGCCCTGATCAAAGTGGAAATGCTAAAAACTATTCAAAATTTTCCACTATTTGGAGCTATAGCATATTGAAGAAAAAGGATGAAAAGAAAGAAAACCTGCAAGCCTCCTTGAGCATACAAACGTCTTTGCATTAGCAAGAGTATTGTTGGCACACTGTTACCTCTCGAGTCATAGGACAACTGCATTGATTCTGTTGAAACCCCGAAGACAGTTGCACTAACCAAAACCAAAAAAAAAAAAAAAAACAAAAAAACAAAAAAAACAAATAATGATGTCAAGTGTTGATTGAAAATGTTTTCTGGTGTCAAGGTTCTATATGTGCCATAAATTTCCTAGAGTTACAAGCGGAAAATAATATTTTTTATGGTGACGCTGGTTCTGACTGAAATTAAGAAGACTACTCAGTAACACCGCCAGTTTGAAACAGTAAAATCAAATATCATAACATCAGGCATGCATGTGTATGTATCCGCCTAGCAAATGCAACTCGAACTTTCAAGTTATCTTCAATTCTGGAATTTGATCCCTAGAGAAGCATCAGGCACTTGGACCTTTTATGGAGATTCCTCTTAATTAAGGGATAAACAGATATTAACACTAGGATTCATGTCAATAACGGATGTGGAACAGGTAGAACAAGGACAGAAGTCTCAAATGTGAAATTTTGCTATCAGTAAGGAGCCTAATCGAACTACTTTCATTCCTGGAAAGGATATTCTCTTTTATAGCCTCCATTGCAGCCATAAAAAGATCACAACCAAGATTTAAAAAAAAAAAAAATAGTATCTTACATTATCACATTCAATTAAGTTCTGCAGCAACCTTGAATAATAACCTAACTGCCCAATTATGTTAGCTTCATGAAGATGATTGTTCTAAGAATGCACGTCACACATATTTACCTCCCAAAATAATAACCTAACTGCCCAATTATGTTAGCCTCATGAAGATGATTGTTCTAAGAATGCACGTCACACATATTTACCTCCCAAATCAACTCCGCATCAGACTCATATTTCAAGAAAACAACACCCATTTTAGAGATTCACTCACCCAAAGAAATGCAGGTGTTTTATTATTTGCCAAAAAAAAAAAAAAATAGCCGAAGGGGAGCAGAAGATATCAACTGTATTTCAAGAGAACTGTATATTCTAATGTTAGAAGAATTGCATTACGTAAACCATCATCGAGTCAACAAGAAGAAATTACAAGACGCTAATGCGCTATTTTAAAACACAAATCTCACACTCAACAGTTACTCAAATCATAATTTATTGAAACTAATAGAATATCATTATTTAACAAAAAAAAATCAGCACATTACTTTGAATAGCTATTGGAATTAACCAAGTTTCAGCTATATGCGTTCGCCATTATTGGGTATCAACAACGCCATATTCACCAATACAATCGTCAAAAAGGAATCAGAAAATGAAAACCCATAATTCCAATAACTTTCGACGCCACTAAACCCCATAGATAAGAGCCAAAAAAAAAAAACACCAAAAATTCACATTTGAAAACTAAGAACACCCAACGGAAAAAAAAATGGAACTTCGATAAAGAAAAAGGGAAAAAGAAGAAACCTTGCACTAGGAGCTCTCCTGGGAACTTCAGGCTCAAACTCAACGGGCAAACCCAAGAAGCCATTGAACCTATCAAAGGTTACATGTGCCACGTGTCTGACATTGGTTGGCCAACCGATCTCCATAGCACAAAGCTCCCTTCTATCAATACTCTTACAAGCAGCCAAAGATTTCCTGAAAAGGGTGACAAGCAAAGCCAACAAAGACAACTGATCTCTATCCTGTTTCTCTCTTCCCTTCACTTCTTCCCCTTCTTCTCCTCCTCCTGGGTCACAGTCACAGCCTCTTAAATTAACAAAGTCATCTCCGTCACCGTGGGCACAGTTTAAGGATGTCTGGGGTGCACAGGATAAGGCAGGTTCAGAAGAAGAAGAAGAAGAAGTGTTAGTGCTTTGAGGTGAAGGGAAATGAAGGACCTCGGTCATGGCTGGCAATGACAGTAACGTCTTTTTGGAATATAAAAAACCCAAAAAAAAAAAGAAAAAAAGAAAAGAAACTACATTTATTTCTCAGAAAAACCCCCAAAAAGAAAAAGATTAAAGGAAAATTGAAAAAGATTGGTGGAGTTGGATTGAAGGAAAAGGGTGTAGAATGTGGGACGTGAGAATCATTAACTGTAAACTCAGAAATTATAATAATAATAAGAAGTAGTATTAATTGTTTTTTTCCATTTTCTTTTGGAGCGTTGAAGAAGCAAAATTTGGTGGGAAATGAAAGGAGATCAATTAATAATGATAATTATTAAAAAAAAAAAATGTTGCAGCTTGAGGTAGAAGACAATGCTAATGGCTAATCTGAATTATTGGGTGTTTATAGGGAGATTGAATTGAAGCTGATTTTTTGGCTTTTTGAGATGGGATGACGTTTGGATTGGCGGAAAGGAAAATAAATGAAAACCCCTTTAAACCAACCAGATTTTTTATGTCTTTTATTATTATTTATATCTAGTAATGAGTTTTTCCTACTTTTTCTTTTTAGAGAACGCTAGAAATTTATTTTTATTAATTGTTTTGTAAATGCAAACATAATATTAAATATTAATGAATAACAACTTCATTAATTTCTTTTGTTTTTCTTATTAGAAATTACCCCAATGTTTTTACAAATCAGTAGGTAGTAACATCATTTTTTTTCTTTTTTATTTTAGCAGTTAAGAGTTATCTATCTGACATAAATTAGATTGAATTAAAATAAATAATTTTAATTCAATTCAATTCAATTTAAATTATTATTTATTATTAAATTTTTTATTTAAATTTAAATATATAAAATATTAATATTTTTTAAATAATAATATAGATTTTTAAGGCTTTTTTATGCAAATAATATATTTTTATTTACGAAAATTAGCCAAAATCAGATTATTTACCGAAATAGGCTATTTTTCAATTGAGAAATTATCAAATCATATGGTAATTTCTCAACTTATTTTGAAAAATCATCAAATGAAATAGCGATTTTTCAATTAATTTTATTCTAATCGCAAAATTTTGCAAAATCAAACAATTGAGAAACTATGGTGGGAAATCGCCATTTCCCACCATGTAATATATTTTTTAAAATTTTTGGTTTTTTTTGTTTTTGTTTCCCACCATATCTAGTCGGTACATCGGGGGAAAGTTCGCATCATTGATTATCACTTTCAATTTCAATATGTAAATGTTATTTTTTTAATAACATGCAATTAAAGTTATTTTTTATTTATCTTGTAACATAAAAATAGAAACACATATTATAGAAAATTATATAATTACTCTTATAAAATATCTTTAAGATATAGTTATTAAATATTGTAAAATAATAATAATGATATAATGCATT
>JAQSVH010000012.1:7161526-7176247 GCA_029448705.1 Adansonia digitata | reverse complement strand
CTTATAAATATTTTAAAGTCGGTAGTTTATCGTTTATCATTTTCGGTTCTTTTAATTTAATTTTTTAGTTCATTGAACGAAAACGAATAAAATGATACTTAGATTTGGATATAAAATTTTTTTATTTATTTAATATCTGATTAAATTAATCAATCTAAGTTAAAAAAATTTATTTTATTATTTAAAATATTTTAAAAAAATTATAAATTAATTTAAATAAAAATTATTAATTGATAATAGTTCAATCAAATTGTATTTAAACTTAAAATATTATATCTCCAATCCTATTCAATTCGCTCAATTTTGTAAAAATTTTTTAACTTTTTTTTTCTTGCTTTTATCTCGAACAATGATAAACAAAAGGTTTTTCTTTTTTATTTAATTTAATTGTTGTTTTTCTTTTTTATTTAAATACTGAAAATTCGAGTGTCTTTCCTTATATGCCTAACTTTTATAGACTTTCAAAAACATGCTATTGAAACTAGAGCCGCCTGAGTCTATATATTCGATTCCTATATGTCGGCCTTAATTTGTTTAGTTAAATCATTATTTATTAATAAAAATATTTTTATTTAAATTTAATTATAAAATTAAATTTTTAATAATTTTAAAATAATAGAACGACAATGTGTTGTCGGTTCTGTCCGGATTTAGATAAAATGTTTAAAAAACAAAAATTCAGGTAATGATTTAATCTTATCCATGAACTATTTAATTGAAACTAGCTTACTGGTTATGGTTTTTTTTTTTTTTATCTTTATTCATTTGTTTAACAAAAAAAATTTTTAGGAAATAGATTTATTTTTGTAAAAGTTAATTTTTTTATTATTTGAATAATGCTTTTAAAAGTATTTTAAATTTTAAAAAATATATATTTATTGATATAAAAAATGATAAATCTTCCTCAAGAGATTGATTTTTTTTTAATTTCTATTCTTACGTGATCAGTCTTTTTAATTTTGATTCAATTTTCATACAAAAAGATAATCGATCTTTTTCGTTTTATTTAAACTTTTAAAAAATATTTTATGCTTTTAAAAATTATAATATATTTTTCAATAAATAAATGTTTTACGCTTTTCAAATACGTAAAATATTTTTTGATAAATAAGTTAATTTTCTATTAACCCCAAAATTATTTTTCAAATTTTATTTTTACCTAAATTGATAGAGGCTTACTTAAAATTTTACACTCCAACCTTGAACGTCAAATACCACTATTATATTATATGCCAATGAATACTTATCTTTACTTGAAAAGTCAAACAAGGCATTTATAATAAAATGCTGCTTTTGCATGTAAACTTTAGTTTTTAGGGTGTTCATACGATAACAGAAAATCTTATTTATTTAATTAATATAGTATATCATCATACAAGCATACAATGTTGTCTTTACGTATATAATACATTCTTTACAATCCAATAACCAATAATTTTAGTAGAAGAATAAAAATGATTAGGAATATCAATGCGTGACGGCTCTTTCTAAATGGAGGTACTAATGGACTAGATCAAACCGTGTTTCAATTTTTTTTTTATATATTTTCTTATTAGGACTCGATATAAAAAGTTGAATGCACTATTTATAAAAAATAAAAAATAAAAAATATATTTTTATATTATTTATATACTTTTATAATTAAATTAAAATAAAAAAATTATTATTAAATAGTAATATTAAAAAAATGCCTAAGACTTGGCTTGTATATAGATAACCTAGCTCATGAAAGTCTATTTCTGAATACTATCTAATTTTTTTATATCACTTCATTTCAATGATTATCATGTATAACCGATATAAATTGTGGAATCAAAAAATTATAAAATTGCGAGCAAAAAATTTTATTTGATTTATTGATTGAGAACAATGTTATAATGTGTGAATCATTCATTAGGCATAATTTAAATATATAGTCATATTGAATCTTAACTAGTTCAACACATAATACATGTATTGTATTATTATAATTAATGAAATCCAAATTCATATTTTCAAATGAATTTTCCCAAACATAAAAAAGAATTATTATCAATTTTTTATATTGATGAATTTTATTTAATTTCATAAGGAGGGTTATATTATTATATTATTATATTATTATCTTATGGCATATTATTTGTTATACTAATTTATTAATTATTAAACACATCTTAATGAAGTGAGTGATAATCTCAAAAATGGCATTAATAGATTTAAATTCTTTTTTTTACTCATAACATATATTGAATATTTTTTAATGCAAAAATCAAAATCATAATTTGAAATGAAATTTCACAAGTAATATACAAATGATTTGCTTCGAGAAAAAATAATTTTCATAAATCTGAGATGACAACCTTGACTCTAATTTTATAAAAAAAATTGAAAAAAAATTCTGTTTTACTGATTTATGATTAAAATGAAATTTTAAAAATATAATATACATTTCCGAATTTAATAAAACTAATATATTTAAAAAAATTAAAATAATAATTAAGAAATATTTAAACGTTACTTGTAATTTGTAAACATGGATTGTCTGGACCCTTGATTTATTATTATTATTCATGAATTACTGTATTAATATTCCCTAAACCTAATTACAGTACGAATTCCCTGTTCAACCAATAATATCCATCCACGTGGCAGTTTTTTACAGGTGTCAGACAAGGAATCCCCTTCTTTGTTGGGTCGGAAGAAATCAGTGGCAGAGAGCAAAGAACCAAAAACAAAGAAAAGTGACTTTCCAAGGTCTAAAAGGTGATATTGCCAAGGTAGGGTCGGATTTGAAAAGCGAAATTACAACTCTAACATTAATTACCGTTCCTTTTAAAAAATATATATATATATATATATATATGTGTGTATATATTCTTTGTGCTGACACGCACGTGTTAACGATGGCCTTCCTCGCTTTCGTCACGCATTTCTGTTGACGCCTCAGCAGCCGCACGTGTCTTGTTTACTCCCCGTTTCTAAAAAATATATTTCTTTACGTTCTATTTTTTTTTTAAATTTGCTTTAGCAATTTTATATACCATCAAATATATTAAAAATAATTTATAAAATTATTAATTATCGTATTTAATATACATATTTACTAATTTTAAATAATGTTCTAAGGACACTCATTAAGAAAATATGTGTTTGGTTCTCTAATTTTTTTTGAAAAAGGAAAATCGTTAGATATTATATCTTAGCAAATCTGGTCTCCTATTTATGCGTCTAGGTTTTCCCTTTTTTTTGGGGGGGGGCGCTCTTGAAGTGTATATGATACAACAAGATTTAAGAAATAAGAAAGCGACGTATGAATTAAAATATATATGGTTGATATCTTTGATATTAATGGATCGACCATTAATTATGTTAACCAAAGGGTGATATTTTATATATGTAGAGAATTATGTATATGGTTATTGGTTTTGTCAATTAAAGTCACATTAGACGTTTAGAATTATTAATGATCCAAATCTCAAATTTCATAGGGCTGAAAAATTAGAAATATAATAAAAATATGATATATTTAATGAATAAAAATATAATATAATAAATCGAAATAATTCTAATAAAGATTGATTCTGAAATTGGACTCAACTATGATAGTTTGGTTATTAAATCAAACATATATTTAGTAAGGGAATTTGTTACGATAATCACTAATTATTAATATGATATTTCTAAATACAATGAATACAATGCAATTGAATATGTTTAAAAAGAAAAACTTACGGCTATGTCAACGAATCTAGTTTTCAAGTGTGAAATCATTAGTTTAATAATTATGCTTTGCCTTTACTTAAAAAACAAGTGTAAAAGTGATAACAATATTAAAAAAAAGGGTCAAGTTGGCGATGGCAACCAATAACTTTATTCTTGATAAAATCCTAGATATTATTAGGTGGTGTATCTTTAAAGTTTCAACTCTTCGTTAATTGGTTTTAGATAATGAAGACATTAAATCACAGAATCGAATAATTAATTCTGCAATCATTAAGATTAGAGGCGGCCCTTTTTCCCTTATCTTTTCTTTTTTGTTTTTTTTTTTTCATTTTATATTTTCGTCTTCTTCTTGGTGCAGAAAATGAAGCAAATCTAATCTACCATATGGCTATTCTAAAAGAAAGGAAAGATATTTTAGCCCTTTTTTGTTTGTAACCCAAAAGTTTTGAATTAAAATAAAATGATATTTTCTTAAAAATGATATATATACTTTGAGATATATTTAAAATTAGAAATTAATTTTAAAATAAATAAAAAAATGTGATAATTTCTTAATTTATTTAAAAAATTAAAAAAATAAATGTCAATTTATTATATTAAAAATAAAGTCATATATTTATATATTAATTCTCAAAATGCTATTAAAGTGATAAATAGAGTTCAAAAGATCCTTATTCCATACCATTTTTTCTTCTCAATTTTTTTTTTGTTTTTTAATATTTAGAGAAGATGATTTAAACTTTGCTCATTTAATTAGAATCATCCATCAATCAACTGAGCAAAAACTCAAGTGCAACACTTCATTTTGTTCTTGAGAAGCCTTTGACTCTTTCTAAGGGGAAAAAAAAAGAAAGAGACCCCACAAATTAAGATATAAAAACAAAATTCATAAGTGGAGTTTGTGAATAACATATGTTTTATTTATTATTTATTTTTAAATATATTTTATTGAATAATATCATCAATTCATTTCCTCATACATAATGCTTTTCATTGAGCACTTATGGGATTCTAAGGCCCATCCATTTTTGTCCTTTTTTTTTGCCTTTTTGGCATTAGTTTCTTCGACTGAATCATAATTACTTCAGCAAAACTTTCTTTATGATTATCATCTTTTTCATTTTTAAAAAATTTCATAAACACCACTTTTTCAATAAAATAAACGTTTCAAAGTGAATAATAATAATAATAATAAGTATCAAATACTAATTTTTTAGTACATAAGCTGAAAACCAATTAAATTTTAGATAGAACTTTTGTTTTGTCATTAGATAAAGAGGTTTTACCCCTTTTTATCCTTTTATAACTTGATTGAGTTGTTGATATTCAACTAATATTACTCTTAAAGTTAATATTTGCTGATCATATTGTAAGACTAATAAAACTTAAACTTACCGCAAAATCCCACGGTTAAAGGTGTAATCCAACCAAACCAAACAATTTAAAGCAATCCAAACTCAAAATTGTAAAAAACTAATATTCGATTCAAAACTCAGAATTAAACTCAATCAAGTTTCATTTTTATAAGTCAAGTTATTATTATTTTATTATGATATGATTATTGAATCAATTCAAGCTAGAATTTGAAGGTGATATAACAAATTTGAATAGGTTAATTATTCATGGTTATGTTGTAATATAATTTATTTAAAAAGTCTACATCGGATCATGGTTTTTTTTTTTTTTTCAAATTTCTTACTCAAACCCAATAGGTAAATCCATTTTATTATTTAAAAAAGTTTTTAAGATATTAGTTTTAGATTAATATTAATATTTACATATTTTATAATTAAATTTAAATAAAAATATTTTTAATTGAATAAACAATGATATTAGTATCGACCATCCAAATCTCTAAAACTTATGTCCAACTCAATCCAATATGAACTAAGCTTGTTGCGGGCTAAGCAGGATGTCCAATCCTTTTACAGATAAACTCCCAGCAAAACCATGGCCGATAATCACTCTAGCACCATCTCAAATTGCAAGAATCAGCCGTCAAAGCCCATCCAGGCGGCCACCATTTTTTAAGGGATCTTTCTGTCTGAATTGAGACTATTAAAAAGATGGGAAAAATTAACGTTCATGGAAAACTCAGTTGATATGCAAAACAAAACTTTCCGAGAAAGTCTAGGGATTCCAACAACAAAACAAAACATAACAGAAATTTTGAACATTAAATAAAAAAAAAAAAAACTGATTTAGTATTAATCCCCACAACTACTTTCACTCCGTACATAACTCTTGATAGAAGGTAAATACCAACTCAAAAGATCCTGTTTGAAGGACCCATGGTACTCTTCAAATAGAGGCACCTCACCTGCAAAATGCAATCAACACAAATGTCTATCAGAATTATTATGGAATAAAAAAAGTGAAAATAAAGCCATTTAAGTATTAACTCAAATGAAATGCGTTATGAATAGACTCCTAGAAGTTGCAGGTTCAAAAGGATTTAGCACAGACTGTCTTCTTCATGTAAGTCCAAGTAAATAGGGTTCAAGGGTTAAGGGTAGATGAGGAACTAAAAAAATAGTGAAAATAAAGGCCCAAATACAGAACATAAGGCTAAATACCGTGTGTGTGTGTGTGTCTATATATTATCAAGGAAGAAATCAACACAAATTCGATAAGATTCTGCAATAAAAAGAATAGAAAAATAACCCCCAAATCCTGTATATATGCTATCAAGGAAGAAATATATTTTTGTGAAAGGAGAAACCAAGCAGCCTCAAGAAAAAAAAGCTATGAGAAAACTCACATTTTGCCAGTTTTTCTTCAACAAGGAAACAAGGAAATTGACGCTCATTTGCACATTCTGAAAGATCTGCTTCTCCTCCATAGCTACATTACCAACAGCAACTCCCATGCAAAGAACCTTCTTAAGCTGGAACTTCACCGTTGCCTTGGTCTCATTCACTTTGGACTCGAGAGATTCCTGGTGTGTAACAAGGGTGGGGAATTTCCCTTCATTTGTGCACATAAACAGCCAAGTAAGATCACAATTCAAAATCACAACTGACAAATGCAAAATGCATAGACTTAGTCTCCCAACAAATGCCTTAGGGAGTACAAATTAAAACTTGATTAAAATGGATCCAATATCAATGTTATAACACTTGCCTGCTTTGTTCAGACCGGGACCCAAGAGACGAGGGATCTGCTTAATGACAGATTCAGAAGCCAAAAAGGCATGATACTTTTTGGCAAGCTTCTTGACTAACTTCTTGTTCTTGTTTAGCTTCTTCAGTGCTTCCACATCCATATAATCCAAACCTATCTTCTCAGCCTGCAATACAAATTAAATCATTCATATATACAAATATATATATAACCCCTCTTTTCACAAATGGCCACTCAAAGGTTAAAAGTATTCTTCCATGCAATGTAAGCAAACCAAGTTTCACCTAAGAAAGTGCCAAAACTACCTCTTCAACATGTTGAGCATCTCCAAGCATGCAGATCTTCATCTTCGGGCGAGGAATGTGTGGCAGCTTCACAGAACCACTGAAACGCTTGTCCTTTTGGGGATCATAGTTTTTCAGCCCAATCTGGAGTTCAATGGTCTCAGTAAATTTCCTTTGTTTCTCCTTGGAATGAGCCAGAATGGTTGAAATAGCTTCCCTAAGGGCATCACTCTGAAGCTTACTGTAAATAAGAAACCAAAAAGCTTTCAGGAAAGAAAACTACAAACGATGACGTAAGAAATAACCACATGCTTCATCAATTCCTACGATGAAGTATTAATCTAAGCAACATAAAAAACTCAGTCATAACATGAACACCAAAAAGCAATACAGCGATAAGGTCAATGCTTCGGACTAGAATATTTCAATCCAGAAACTACTATTAATGATAGTTCAAATCCGTAACTTAAAAATTTACAGTCAAAAGTACAAGTTTTTCATTATAAAAATAAGGCAATTGTCACAAAACCAGTGCAATCAATGAGAAAAAAAATCAAGCGTCAATTCAGAGTAAACTAATTACACCAACACCAAAGCCATTTATTTCCTACTTCACAGTTCAAAGTACCCAACAAAGTATCCTACAACACAAAATGAGCCATGGATCCAAACTCCTTTAATTCAATGCCACTAAATAATAGCAAGACTAAAGGCCTAACATATAAATTAAACCAAAAAAAAAAAAATTCAGGACCCAATGAATAAAAGTTGGATATTTAATTTCAGAATATATAAATATACAAGGAAAAATCAAAATAAAATAATACCAACAGATAAAATGAACAAAAGTAAAAAGAAAGACTTAAAATTACCTCATCTCTGAATCTCAGTTCTTTCCACGAAAAAAAAAACTACAAAAAAAATTATCCTGCAGAACAAAGTTTCAAGTCATCCAAAAAGCGAACAACCGAAGAATTAAAGTTAGATCTGAGAAGAAATGGGAGTTACCGTTATGAAGGGTTTAGCGAGATAAAGAAGAGAGAGTAGCTAGCAGAGAAGATAGAAGCCACTTTTACGGATGTGGAGAAATATACACAGGGGTCAGCGAAAGGAATAAAACCCTAGCCAGCTATTCTAATAAAGCTAACAGTGGGCCAAAGTCAGGTCTAGCCCAGGTGGGGCTTGGTTTATTTTGGGTCTAGCCCAGATTAGCGCTAGATGGTTCAGCTCAAAACTATATAATTCATTGCTTATTATTAAGCACAGAGTATTTTTTTATTTTTATATCTACTTGTATTATTATAAAATTTTTGATCAAATTTAATATGATGAGTTAAGTGATATTATTTCGATTAAAAAATTACATAAAAAATCAAATATAAATATAGAACATATATGTAGAGGGATATTTTTATCTTTTATTATTTTTAATTAGAAATTAAAATTAAATTAAAAAAAAAACTACATATGTTTTTTAAGCAATAATCACTAAAATAACCTCATCTCATTCATATGCATTTTTTTAAATAATTACTATTCAGTATGTAAATGCCAATTCTAGTGTATAAATATAAACATGTATATAATTAGGAGTACAATGATGATAAGATTAAAAAGAAATGAAGATATTTGAAAGGATATTAAAGAAAGCGTTTAGAATTAAGTTTTTAGCTTTAAATTTAAAAATATTACTTCTATTGCACTTGATAATTCGTAATTTCATATACTCATATTATATTCTTTTATTTTATTATAATATAATCATATTTAAGGTGATTATATGCATATAAATTTTAATAAATTAATAATTTATACTACATAAATTTTAAAATATTCATGCATTTTTTTATATCATATTTTAATTATTTTTTATATTATAATCATATAATTATATTTAATATCTAGAATTTATAATTTATCATTTAAAATAAAAAATGAATAGATGAAATAATGATTATTAATTATCATATCTCTAAAATTTTATTATAAATATTTTTATTATTTATATCCTAATCTACACTTTTTGCGCATTTAAAATGACCAAACATTAATAATAAAGGTACATATTAAAAAGAATTATCCATAAATTGCCATAAAAATAAAATAAAAAATTTCGTGAAAAAGAAGGAGAGACAGGGAGGGCCTACATTGGTTTGAAAGTGGAACGGAACAGCCATTAGTAGCCAGCCTGAGCCAGGGTTTGCATAAACAGAGGAGAAAGAAAGGGAGGACCGGTTTGATTTGATTCTCCAAATAAATTCATTAAAAAAGGGAAACCCAATTAGAAAGAAAGGAAAAATCCTCGAATCCGACTCTTCAACGAAGTTTGTTTGTTCTTTATCGCTTACTTTAATTCATTAGCCACTCCATTTCGTAAATCCCAATCTTCTTTTTCTCTGACGCATGGTAAGTTCCTTTTTTTTTTTTTTTTTGTGGTTTTGGTTGGTTTTATTTTTCATTCGATGTATTTGTTTTTATGTACCTTCGCATTTCTTGTGTAATTTGAGATATTTGTTAAATGCCCAGATGCTAAAACTTCAATTTTTTTATTATTTTATATTTGGATTTCTACGTACTTTTATTTCTGAGATTATCCTATTTTCTTAATCATTGAATTGACTGTAGCACCTAAAAAACACGTTTTTAGGTACGCAGATAGTACTTGATTTTGACTTTGATCCTTCACGTGAAGATTAATTTTAGATCTTCATTTAGTTGGAATATTGCTGAAATTGTGATACTTAAATCTCCCTTTGAAACCCAGTTATTTTTTCTCTATTTTATGCTTAAGATTGTTTTATTTGGATGTGGAATCTGTTTGAAAATTTAACTAAAAATCATGTTTTTGAGTGGCTTTTATATTTATTTTTATTGTACAGACCCTTTTTCGGTGCTGGGATAGAATACTTGGGCAATGATTGCAACACGGGTCAATTTTATTTGATGAGTTGTGAAGAATTTGTGTTTGCTTATATCTAATTGAGTACTTCCGGAAAACCCAATTTGTGGATTCGAGGCTTTTGATCTTTAATGGCAATGGAGCACCTACCTGTTGAAGTCATTGGAAACATTTTGTCTCGGCTCGGAGGTGCCCGGAATGTGGTGATAGCCTCTGCAACATGTCGAAAATGGCGAGAAGCTTGTCAAAAACACCTTCACACCCTAGCATTTAACTCTAACGATTTGCCTCCATATCGTGATATTACAACTAGACAATTAGAGATCCTGATTACTCAAACAATATTCCAAACTTCAGGATTGCAAGGCCTATCAATTTTGATGGATGATGTTGATGAGTTCTCGGCTTCAACTGTTATTGCTTGGCTCATGTATACCAGGGAAACCTTGCGCCGGTTGTTTTATAATGTTCGGACTAGTCCGAATGTTAACATTCTTGAAATTTGTGGGAGGCAAAAGCTGGAAATGTTGGCACTAGCCAACAATTCAATAACCGGGGTTGAACCTAATTTTCAGAGATTCCCTTGTCTGAAGTCCCTCTCTTTGAGTCATGTTAGTATCTCAGCTTTGGATTTGAGCCTTTTGCTCACTGCATGTCCAAAGCTTGAGAGCTTGGAACTTGTCAGTCCAGAGATAGCAATGTCAGATGCACAGGTGACTGTGGAATTGAGCAGCCCTACTTTAAAGAGTATTTATGTTGAAGCAATTAGTTTGGATAAATTTATGCTGGAGGCTGACAGTATTGAGCGTCTGCACTTGAGGGATTGTACCCTTGAACTTTTTGAACTGATTGGGAAAGGTACTTTGAAATATTTCAAGATTGATGATGTTAGCGTGATACATCTTGACATTGGTGAGACTATCGATAATCTTGAGGTTGTTGATGTCAGTAACTTCACAATCATCTGGCCAAAATTCTACCAGATGATTTCAAGATCCTCAAAATTGAGGAAGCTTCGGCTTTGGGATGTGGCCATTGATGATGAAGATGAGGTTGTGGATTTGGAAACGATTGCTGTTTGTTTCCCGCAGTTGAACCATCTTGCATTATGTTACGAAATGAGAGATGGTGTCATGCATTATGGTCTTCAAGGATCTTCTAATTTGGAGAATGTGAGGGTGCTGGAGCTTGGATGGACTTTAATTAATGATCACTTCTCGCATTGGGTTGAGGAGCTGCTAAAACGTTGCCCAAATCTTAAAAAAATGATTATTTTTGGGGCTATCTCTGAAGCCAAATCACATGAAGAATGCCACATATTGGCCAATTTCACCTCAACCATTGTTCGGCTAATGAGGAAATATATGTATGTAGAGGTGCAGTTTGAATACGAGTAAAATTCTCTCAATTGCATTGTTAAGTTCAAGTATTGATTGAATTATGAATTATGTGAGCAGATATGCAGGTAAGATTTACAGAATGTAAATTTTAAACATCTTTCTTTTTTTGTGTGTCTTATGGATGATTGGGGGAGTTTCTTTGGTTTGATTAGAAAATATATGCGATCAAAAGAACACTTTTGTCATTTCACTCAATTGCCATTTTTGCTCCTTTGCTATTATTGGCCATTTTGTTTTATTCCAAAATTGAATAATCTCTCTCTGTGATTTAAACCTGTTGTCACATGGACACCATTATTGTTGTTGTATTATTGCCTTAATGTTAACAGTCTCGATGAAGCTAAAGTTTATAATATACTGATATGTGTGTATATACAAGCCTAGCCTATTAAAAAAACTTCATTTTGGAGTTCATATACTTTCAGTTGTTGGGGAAGATTAATAAATGTGATGAATTGCTTTTCCATGAAACTCATATTTAATTGATTTCTTCTGAAAAACTTGCATGTTATTCGAAAATTTTCTGCTTCAAAGTTGTAGTGGTTTCTGCCTTTTATATTTAATTAGCAAAGGGAAAATAATTTAGTGGTTTTCTTTGCTGAAAACCATTTTGGGTTGTAGATGATGTATGAGAATACTGGAACACATGTTATAATGCTAATGTCATATACATGACCGTGTTGACGTATGTTTTGACCTATAAGGTGATATCAGATCAGAAGCATTGATTGATAAAATAATAGAACATGATGAGACCATTCTGTGACTACAGCGAGTGCTTAGCTCTTGCAGTTCAAGATGAAGCTACTCATGAAATCATTTCTAGAGTTTTAGTACTTGTAAAACTTTTACCTTTTTTTTTTTTTTCCTTTTCATTTCATAACCTGGGCTCCTGGCTTCTTGTTAAACCAAGTACCAGCAATGTTTGTGCCTTTGGCAATTGTGCTCTAACTCTTCATTTTTCTTGAAGTCCCCGTGTACGACAGCCATCTCGATGCATTTCTGGGCATGGGTATGGGGATATGACCCTTCAATGACCATCCAAATATATGGAAACTTTGAAAAAATTGAGCTTACCTTTGTCAGGAACATACCTATATCCAACTTTCACACCAAGTCCGAGTAACACAGGTGTCTTTGTTTCCATTGTGACTATTCTCTTAACAAAAAACCAAGTTGGATTTTCCTTTTGAAATTTCTGATGGGTTACTTATATGCTGTTGATGAGAATGCATACTGCAGGGTACAGCAACTAATAGAGATCACAAAATACTAGGACTTTTTATATTTATATTTCCTTTGAGCTTTTCCTTTTGCATTGTAACTCTCAATGACCTTTTAGAGCATCATGAACTTATGAAATTGAAATAGCTTATGTTGAGGAGTGCTTACTTACATTCTATCCTCCAAATTTTTTTACGTTTGTTTCAATCATTCTTTACGTTCCCTTGGCTATTTAATTCTGTTAATAATGCTTTCCACTTAGTTCCTTGTATTACTCTGGTTCCCTTTTACTTTGTTTCATTTTTTCCATTGGGTTTGAGTGATTCGAGTTTTTTTTTTATTTGTATTTGACATTTACATGGGAAAGTGTTCCATATGGAAAGAGAACAAATAGAGATTCAGCCATTTTTGCATTAGTATTGAGGATAATGAAGATGTTGCAGAATGAAGGTACGTTTTTTATGTTTTTCTTGTGGCAATTTTTTGACTAGCACAAGAAAATTAACACTAGTTCGGAAATCGATCGCATAGATAGTACTAACAGAATTACAGATTTAGGCTATTCCCGCCCCTACTTATCGAAAGGAATATGGAATGTGAAAATCCCTCGTCTTTCTCTGTGGAATTTATCCCATCTCAACCATGTTCGAGTAGGAAGTTTAGATGGTATATTTTTTTTGGCATAAAGAATGTAAAAAATGATAGAATAATTATGGAATATGGATATTGTGATGAACTATTAACATTTTTGCCTTCCTTTTGTTCGGGGTCGGGGTAGCTGATGCATTCGAGAAGAATGACTGACTGTTTAGTCCCTTCACAGTCTAGCTGCGCATATTGATCTTAAAGCTTAGTGTTGGTGTTCATCTACGTCAAGTTTTGATTTTAATCACACCAGTTTAAGAGCCTGCTGCTTATTTTGATATTTACCAGCAATGCTAGTTCTAGCATACTGTAATTACGGAGCTAATTGCATTTGTTCAGTTAATGTGCTTCGTTTGGGAAATTCACAGAATTATATATTACCTAATTGGGGAATGGTTGCATATTTATTTCAGGTGAAGAAATGAATTAATGTTGTAGTTCTGCATACGAATTTTCTGTTTTCTGCGTCAAAAGACTGACATGTTTGCATTCTTTGTCTATTTACTGTCGTACTTGTTTAATTGTTTGGACTTGGTTGCTTCGTGGATGCTGTCGAGTTTGACAACACCTTCATGCAAGTGAGCACGCACGGTAATGCATGAATGTATAGGAAAGTGATGTGTCTGGGAGGGGAGACAATATTGATGATAAAATTTTACCTTGTCTGCAGGTTTGTGGTTGCCTCTGCAATACTGCCTTGCGCTACAATGGAAAGAAACTTCCAATGGTTCCTCACTTCTCTCTGTATGACTACTCAGTAGCTTAATTTGTCACTCTTTACCACTTAAATTACTCCATTTTTGGTGGGTAGTATTTAGATTGACTGACTGTAAATGTTAACGTTTGATTTAGTATTTACTACTATTGTGGTTCGAATAGTTCGTTTCCGACTTTTAACACCCTCTAACGTTAATTTATTTAAGTTTAAATACAGTTTCAGCTTGTATATAGTGATCCATTTTGTTTGGTTATTACTTCTTAATTGTAACCAAAGATTTGATGACATATTTGCAGGGAAGTGATTGTTTTGTCCCTAAATATCTGACTCATGTCATTGTTTACATAGCCGCCTCCTTAAATAGTGACGAACATTTGGTCGGCCTGCTTTTAAAATTTTCTAAATTAATTAAATTGATTAAACTTTTAAAGCTGATCGAATCAACCAAACAAATATCTAATAATTGAAATAACTGAACCGAACATAAGTCGATCGGTTCAATTGATTTAATCAGTTTTAAGGTTTTAAAATATAAATTTTTTATATTATTATATATAAATAATTGTTTATTCTGTATTACATAATATATAATGTAAATGATATATTATATTATGGTATTTTAAATTATTATATGAATATAATTTTACTTATATTATATATAAAAAATAATTAAAATAAAATAAAATAGTTGGTTTGTTTGGTCTATTTCATTATAAATTTCAAAAA
>JAQSVH010000012.1:7129160-7145075 GCA_029448705.1 Adansonia digitata | reverse complement strand
AATCCTTTTTATTATTAATTAAGTTTATCCTTTTGTAAATGAAAAATCAACTTTAATGTGCATGAAGGAGCTAGCTTTCTCATTTCTTAAAATAAATTAATTAAACTAATATAATATACAATATATTATATATTATCATATTGAGTCAGTTGTCTACTTGCCTTAGTGGGTCTTGAATGATACAGAAGGCTAAAAAAAATTAAAATAAAAAAATGAAAGATAAAGAGAAAAAGACCGAAAATATTGTCTTCTTGTAATAGCATAATATTATTATTAATTTACTTTTATATTTATAAAAATAAAACACAAATGGTGGGAAAGAAAGAGTGAAATGTGGGTTATTATTATTATTATTATGAAGAGATTGTCGTTTTCTCTAATAAAATTTGGCAGTGAGAAAGAGAGAGAAAAATTGGTTTTTATATACTTAATGTAACGTATATTAAATTTTAACAAGTGGTTGAGACTGAGAGATGCTTTTAAGTTAAAAATTACATCGACGGCTTGATTTTTTTTTTTTTTGAATTTTTGGTCTAATCTATTGGATTAGTCGGATTGTTATTTTTTTAATATTTAAATGTTAAATTTAATGTTAAATAAATATTAAATAGGTAATAATTAATACGAAAGGTGCATTAGACTTAAAATTTTAAATATTATTAATTATAAATAAAAAAATTTTAAAATAAAAGTAAATATAAAGCTGACTTTTTTATCAATTTTTAATCTACTGAATACATTTTATATTAATTTAATAAGTATTTAATTTGAATATACTTGTCGGATTGAATAGATTATTAATTTTTTAATTTAATTTTTTAATTAAAAAATTGGAGAGAAACAGATAAGACATAGAGGGGGAGATCTGTTTTCTTTAGCGTAAAAAAATTGTAAACGAATTGAAAGAATGGTGTGGACAAAAAGATTTTTGTCGGACTTAATAAATAATAATTGTAATAATATAATTATTATAGTAATTATTTTAGACATGAAACTGAAAACTTGTTGTCTTCTGTCTGTTTTCTACTATTCTTATGCACGATTTTCATGACAGTATTAAAACAACACGACATCTGAATATAATATATATATATATATTAATTTCTTTCTTTAGGCAAAAGCACTAGCAAGTTTGTTGAATAAGTATCATATATGATATTAATTAATAAAAATTCATATATAGTTCAGTGGTATAATCTTTAATAACATTCTAAGAGATCATGCATTCAGGTAAAAAAACAATTTTTTTTTATTTTCTTCAATTTTTATTGATTTTAAGTTGATTCAAATAATTTTTTATTTTTTATATTGTGTCGGATCTAATAAATTTTTAATTCGTTATTTAAGCGATCCAATTTTTTTCATCGTTGAAGAATAAAAATGAAAAGAAAAAAATGGCAGGTCGAGTTAAATAAAATTAACATATATGGTTATGAGATTAAAAAAAAAAACTAATCCCTCATGTCATTGCTTAATTAAAAAAAATTAATATCTCAATCGATTGAGTTAATGTTGTCACCTATAATCATTATATATATGTTTGGTGATGAAGAAAAATTAATGTTTCTTTTGCATGTCGAAACTTTAGTGCACGATGATATAATTTTTTAGATCAATATTTGATCCGAAACAAGAACCAAGAAAGAATATGAATACTCATCAAATTTAGATGTTTGATTATGGTAGATTTCTTCATGAGTCAAATTATTTATTTAATATTTTAATAAGTTTGGCTCATTTAAGCTGGATTTTAAATAAAATCTTCAATAATTTAGATCGGTTCAATCTGACATAAATTATTATTTAATAATAAAAATTATTTATATTTAAATGTAAATTTTTAATTATTTTTTTACAATAATTTTAGCCTTTAAGCCTGAAAAAAAAACCCTCTAGATTGAAGACTTTTTTTAAAAAAATCATTTTTTATTCATCTAAATAAGTAGATACAAGTATAACAAAGCATAATATATATACATATATATAGCAGTTAAAAGCTAGGAAGATAAATGAAACCCTAACATGAAAAATAAAAATTCTTTGAGCCGTAGATTAATGACGCCATCACTTTTTATTTTTCTCCCAATTTTTTTTAGCGTTGTCTTTATTATCTCGTGCACGTGTTGACGTCATACTTATGCAAGCAAGTATTATTTTTAGAGTAAATTACACTTTGACCTTTATAATTTTCCAAGTTTTTCAATTGGCACCTTGCTATTTTTTCTCCTCGGTTTTCTTTAATTTAAAAACGAAAAAGATGGTTATTAATTTCAAGAACTTATAATTTCAAATAACTGAAATATTATTATTTTATAGTAATCGATTTAAATAAATATCTTTATTTTATCATTGAATACACCAGAGTTTGCCAGTGAAATTAGGGCATGGGAAAGGAAGAACCACGAAGGTTTGGTCTTAATTGTATTAAGTCTGGTATATAGTTATTATTTAAATGATAAAAATATTTAAATTTAATTATAAAATATATAAAAATTAATTTAATATTTAAACATATTTTAAATAATAAAAATAAATTTAAAAAATTAGTAATCTCAAAATTATAATTCAAGTTTGGATATACAAAATGTTTTACTATTTAAACTTGATTCGACCCAATCCGATTATTCAAATTAAGCAATTTCGAATATTTAAAAAATTACAAATATTCAATCTACTATCATTTTTACTTATTATTAGTTTTGGAATCCCGAGTAACTTTCCAATGTTTATTAAGATTAAATCAAACCAACTGAAAATTGGAGAAATGAAAAGATAAATTCTAAACATAAAGAGAAAAGGACTACGTAATATGTAACTTGGTCCCTAAATTGTATATCTTTTAACGATTTAATACTTAAAAAAAATTAATAATTAAATACTTAAATTATATTTTCGTCGAATAAATTAACCTAATAAACTTATGTCATTATTACATAAAATGTTGATGTGATTAAGTTGATCAATGTTAATTAATCACATGTTAAGTCAATGCTACATCGACATGTTAAAAAAATTATTTTATTTGAGACGTGATGGCTAATAATTGGTTAACCATGGCACAATTGTATTTTATATAACGACATTAGTCTATTAATAACTTACTAACAAAATACAAGTTGAAGTACTTAATAAGTACTAATCGTTAAAAAGAGTGTAATTCGAGGTTAAATAATTGGTTAACCATACCACATCTGTATTTTATGTAACGACATTAGTCTATTAAATAACTTGCTAACAAAATACAAGTTCAAGTACCTAACAAGTACTAGTCGTTAAAACAAGTATAATTCGAGACTAACTTACATATTACCCCGTTCAAATTCTTTGTTTCTTATACCTAAACCTGATAATATTGGATAATGCAACAAAATTAAACAACATGAAAAATAACTAAAACACACATATATATAAATATCTTAAACTTTATATAATATAAATTATTAATAAAATAAAATTTATTATGAATATAATTATAATACTACAAAATCTATGATTACACTATGAATATTTATCAGGTCTACGGGGTGCACCACAGAGTCCCCCCCCCCTCCCCGCGCCCAAAGAAAGAAAAATGACACATGCAAAACGCAGAGCAGCACAGTAAATATTATAAAATGCCGAGTGTATAGATGTCTCACCATGAGATTTGGAGTCTTATCTTTGCAAAAGTGCCCGTAAAACAGCGTCACAGTTGATGCTTTCAAAACTCAGAAGGTGGCCGGCATCAGGAACTTCATGATAATGAAATCCATGGAAGCTTTTCTGAGAGATAACGATTCACTTGATATGGAATGATTCTGTCATCATACCTTGCCATATATGGACCGAGCCCTCGTTGTCAGGGAAAGGATTAACTAGATCCTAGGGACCGAATTCCCATTTTCCGAAACCCACGATTAAATCTCGATGTAGAGATTCATGAACACCTTGCTGTCGAATCTTTTCCTGCAATCAGTCAGACATGCAGCTAAGCAACATTAGGTGGGACTCGGGAGGCACTTGCAGTGAAAAAATAAGCCAGTTAAATAACTTTATTTGTAATTCACTAGTGGAATAAATTTCTAAGAATATTTATGACATCGACATGGAGATATAAATTTTAAAAAATCTTTCAAATATGTAAAAAAATTAAACATATTCGTATTGTATATATTATCATATTTGACATTCACACTTAGAGTTCAAGTAACATAGATATACACTGATATTTAGCAGTTTCCTTCTTTCTTTTCGATAAATCAGTTTGTAAGAATTTAACTACCTGACCAACATTTGGAGCTTCTGACAAGTTCTTCAATATCTCCAAATCCCTTTGGCTAAAAATTGACATGTTACCAGCCAAAATGCTTAATGAAGGGAACCATTTCTGGGTCATCCGCCAGTAGAGTAACCAAGGGGTGTACTAAGCAACTAGGAATGACCGTCGGTCCTGTGCAAGCAATCTGTTGATCGCTTCACTCGATAAGTTGGCTGGTAGACAAGGCCACCAATATTGAACAAATGGAACAACCAGAGAAGCTCCTGCCAATCTGCAAAATAAGGTTTAAAGTTTAAGCCAAAGAGCAAGAACTGTGCAATGTCAAGAGGAAGTTAAAATAAAAAAAAAAACATAGGAAGCTTGTAATTTGAACAGCATGCCTATGAGGCATGTATTTTAAGATACCATGAGCAGGGTGGGCCCACATCGAGACCCCGATCACGTAAAACTTAGAACCAATCTGCAACTTCCTGGTTCTTGAAAATCATATGCTTCGCTCTTCACCGAGCGTGATGGGCTCCGGTCACTGTCTCCATAACGGGCTCTGTCGAAGAAGAAGAAATAGATCTTCAGTTCCTCTATTAAGTTCCTGAAAAAACAAAACCATAATGCTAAAAATTCAGAATATCTAATCACATAGTGAAACAATATGAAGGGTAATTGTCCAATTATTGTCCAACAAAGCAAGGATCTTCAAGAGATTAAATTGAACAGAAGTCTCACCTATAGCCTTTCATTAAATTAGCGAAATTAAAGATATGGTTTTGCACTCGCCAACTCAAGACATTTACAAATTTAATGTAGACCATGGCCCCGAGAAATGATAGAAGAAGAACAACATAAACATGTAGCATATGCTATATATAAAATTTAAGGTAACTAAAGACAGAATCGAAAGTGCAAGCATGATCGTTACGCCTGGTCTTAGGAGTCTATTAATGCAACAACAGAACTTCGAAGAGACTAATTGGTTGGTCCAGTAACAGAGTGAAAACTCCACCAAGAAGTTTATACATATATATATATATATATATATATACGAGATAAGTGTGCAACATTGTAAATAATCGAAACTTCATACTTGAGGTGCAGGTAAATTCAGGACTTTGGAGCTGTCAAAGCCATGAATGACAACAATTTTGCAGTTCCTTGGGATCTCCAGCTTCCCTGTACGCCAAATGCCTCCCATCACCGAGCTTAATTCTGGGAGAAGTGGGCAGGAGGCCCATCTGGTGAGCCACATATCTTTGGAGAGGGTGGATTTAATGCCTGATAAGCCCATCCGAGGAGACCAACCGTCAAAGCTACCGCTATTGGTGCAGAAGGGAGAAAAAAAAATACCATGAATCCATCATATCATAAAGAATCTGAAATGGAAGAAGATAAAAGATTCGCCCCATGGTGATAATTCATCCAAATCAAGTTATGAATATTGCAAAGGAAATTTCACAAAATATAAACAACAACAAGATTTATACTACCAGGTGATATTCAGAAATTTTAAAGAGTATGAACAAAGAAAGCGGAAATCAAAATGTGCTTACGCATCTTGGGGCTCTCTGATAATTTCATAGATAGCTGTTTACTTGAGAAGTTTCTTTAACAGAAGGGACTATGGGGATTCTTTGCCAATGTTTTTTCCAGCTAAGTTTCTACCCTTTTTTCTCTTGTGCTAAAATAAAGAAAATGGAAGCAGACAACAACTCAGAGAGACAACAAATCGCTTTTGTACCTAAAACATGGATTGATTTCAAAGCTATCTTATTCGGACTTAAGTACGAGTGTCATATACAGATATGTATCAAATATAAGTATATTCAAAATTTTTAAAAATTTTTATTGGATTTTAAAAGATTTTTGAAAATTATATCTTCGTATTTATATCGGAAAAGGTGTTGGGGACACAAATGCTTCAAGAGCAACATAGTTTCGAAGTCCTGAACGCATGGTCTGCTAGCATTTCACTGAACATGGGGATCTAAAAGGAAGCAGATTGCTTATGTTCCTCAAACTTGGGTGATTTTCAAATTCTTAAAGTCTGAAAAAACCAGCAAGCTTTTTCCAATAGTATATAGTTGAAATTCGGGTAACACATAAATGTGGTTAAAATACCCATGACAATTGTTTTCTTATAATAATTCCAATCATAAAAATTTTTACTGGACTGAGTCCTTACATCATAATGTAAACACGTGTAAGCCTCTTGTTTTTGGGATCAATGAAATTTCATCATCCAAAACTAAAACAGGAAAACTACTTAGACCACTTGAACTACACAGCAGAACATGAAAGAAGCAATATATGTTATTTGTATTCACGTATAAAGTGTCAGATACGAATATTTGTATGATAGGGTATGATTAATTTTTTTAAAATTTTTATATGTTTAAAGGAATATTAAAAGATCATATCTTTATATTCATGTCCGAATTTACATCAAATACCGATGTTAAATATAAATACTGTAAGAAAATATAAAAGCAGCAAAAGAGTATCAAAAGCTAGCTCCAGATCAGTAACCCGGCTTACCCATAATTAGTGCAGAATCTGCAGAGCTTTAGAAAGCACAATCATACATATCCCAACAATTAAAACTTGCATATTCCAAATAAGATTTATTTCCATTTGTTCAAGCTTATTACAACAAAATCAAAAATTAGAAGTTTCTTAAAGACCCAGTAACTAACAATGGAAACATATATACTTACTCAAAAACAATGAATTGATCACAAATAAAGTTGATACCCAGAAATTCTTACACAGATAAAAATAGCTGAAACAAACAAAAGATAATTAAGAAAACAAATCAACCCGGAAATGAATTGGATTTGACTCTGTTAGCTCTGCTATGAACTCTGGCAGATGCAACTTAGACTTTCTTCTTGATCGGGTCACTTGTCATTTCTACTTCAAATAAGTAGAAGAAAGCAAGATTCTTTTCTTTTTGGTGAAAAGACCCAAGGTAATCTTATCCACATGGTTGATGGCGTACTGTCCTAAATAATGCTATCTGCCCAAAGATATTTATTCAAGTTACTTAGCAGCAAGCAGGCAACGTACGGACACTACATGCAACAAAGAACACTAGTGCTACTACTACTAGCAATAGTTACCAAGAAAAGACAATGTTAAGAGTTGGACAAAACTCCATTATACAAAGATGATCTTCTACTTTGTGTGATTCAAGATGGATTCACGTTGTTCAGTGACTCAAAATAGTGAAAAACATTTTATTTACACCTATCAAATTCACAAATCACAAGCATCCAGTGCAGATATAAATAAATAAGTGAAGGACCCAAAGTAAGAAAAAAGTATTAAAACCGAACTGCCATTTACATATTTGTTCCTTTTGTGCCTTAAATACTCTTATGATATATTAATAACTTAAACATGAAACACACTTAATAAACATAATTTCAATATCTCTGATATTTATTTGTCCCTATAAACATCAACAGGACTAGGTTTGAAGATTAAAACTTAAAGCTTTGAAGCATGTAAGAATTGTACAAGTGAGACTGAGACAAAGATTATAAGATAATAATCTTTTTAATAAAACATATATGACAATTTGTTGACTTTGAGTTATTTGGGGTACAACTGGAGAAGTTGCAGGCCTCTTCAAATCGGCATCCATTGACAGTGAAACCAGGTAATTGCAGATTGAGAATTAATTGGCTAGAAAGGTTAAAGCCCTTGATAAATGGGCAAGAGAGGCCCTAGCAATAGAAGAAAAAAGGAGATTGCCCAATGCTGAAGCCCCCTGAAACTCCATCAGCTGAAACCCCAGAATTGCTTTTGCATGGAAGAATTTCTCAAAGCTAAAGCAGTCTTCACAGTGTTGCCAATATCTAGCCTAGTGATAGGGAAAAAAGATGCAAATATTTGAATCTCAAATTTATTGAAAGTCATTTTTAAAAGATGATTGTACTAATTAATTAAGTTAAATTTTGAGTTTTATATATTATTTATTCCACTTCTTGCATCTTGTTTCTCATTGTAACACAACTTCTTGCTTTCTTTCGATAAACTAATTGAATCATGAAACTATTTTTTTAAAAAATAATTATCTTATACATCGATAATCGAATGAAAAAACTCCACATGCAAGATTCTTGGGTTTACTTTTGCGGGCTTTACTTTGGTCTCAAATGTCCTAAACTCTTTCTACGGGTTTTTTCCTCCCCCCCCCCCCTCAAATGTGCCAATATTTTTTTATAGTCTTTTTCTTTGATTCCTTTATTGAAAGTTTCTCCATACTTTATTTAATTAAAAAATAGAATTTAGATAGTGATGAAGTTATGTTCTTTCTTAAAAAAAAAAAAAAATTGCATTGTTCATTTGAATAACTTACTGTGAAAATGCTACTTTTGCAGCAATGATTAGATATTTGTCACTATGTACTAAATACCTATGAACTTTTTCTTTAGCAATTATTCATGATAACATTAAAGCTGAATAATTCAAAAAGAAAAAGTGAAAGAAAAAAACTTGCTTTCTTTCAACAAATATATTCCAAAAACAAGTCTTTGCAAGGCCCCCCATCATTCCATTTTGAACATTATCCTTCGACACTTTATCTTAATTTAATCTAATTAATTATAAGGTTTTAAATTTTATTTAGTCACAATGTATAATGAATCATATAATGTCACTTTGAATTAAAAATCTTTAAAAATAAATATAATTAATTTTATTTTTAATGAAACGGTAAGATGTAACTCACGGACAGTGTATAAATTTATATATTGTCAATTTATTGAATATAAATCCTTAATATAAAGTTAACTAATATTTTACCCACATAGAGGGAGAGAATCATGGAAAAACAAATAGGCCTCTAATAATAAATTATGCATTAATTCTTAAGGTGAGAGCATGAATTAAGGATGGCTATGGGTTCTTTAACATATATCTAAACCTCCACCTTTTAAAGGTATCAACTAATATTCTAAAAGAAGTATCAACTAATTTTGAATTCAGCTAATAATTAATATATATATTTTTTGATAGCTATAAATCTATACAATAACTTAAAATCGAATATTTCTTCACTAAAGTTGACTGAAAGTGAAGGATGATGAGATTTATTTGGACTTGAAGCTGATCGATATGAAGGAGTTGTCAAAGGTAAAGTGAGCTCAACCTTGTAATCATGGAAAATGATCAAATGAAAACGGAGTTAAAATTTCGAGACATACTTTAATGTTTATATGTAAAAATAAATAAGATAAGAGATTAATTGAATTTAATGCTAGAGCGAATGCTTAAATCCCCAAATTTGTGTCTTATTGAACTTTTTATATCTAATTTCGTATAACTGTCTGATCAACAAATGTTGAATTCATGATGACCAGAAACATTTGTACTTAAATTCATGCCATTGTAATCTTGTTTGGTGATTATTTCGGATTTGCCTCAATAATGAATGCATAGATATATTTTATATATTTATTTTTTATTTTTCTTAAATTTATTGCTCTCCGAATAGATTTGATAGCGATGATGATGATTATTATGATTATTATTATTATACTTGAAATGTCACCCACTATCATTTTTTTTTCATTTACAAAAGCTCCACGAATTTTGTAAAGAGAAAGTTAGCCCTTCAAAAATGGAAAAGTTCGATGGTAAAAAATGGAGAGACTTCAGGTGCCATGCACTACATATATATATATATATATATTAATGCATGGTAGCTTATAATAAAATGACAATTGAATAATTTTATTAATATTTTATTTTTTTTCATTTCATCGTACCAAACATTCAAAGTCTAATTTATCGGATTTCTAGCTCTGAAGTATTCATATAATATTTTTCATTTAATAGGACAATCGCTTACGTATGAACCTCAACAATAGAATTGATAAATAATTTTTTCTGGGAAATGTTTTGAGTGCCCTTTAAGTTAATAAAATTAGCTTTTCTCAAGTTATACCATGAGTTCCTATAGGCAATGTCCTAAAAATTAAATTAGTTTTACACAGTTTTATAAATTCGTTTACGATTCGATAATTAAATTTAATAATATAATTATATTTTTAAATTGTTAAGATATATTTGCCATATCAATCTACAATCTTTTCAAACATAATTAATTACATCCAACGAATAATTAGATAATTTTAAGTTAATCAAAATTCGACATGCATAATTCACGCGAATAAAATATAAAATATAATAATTGAATTAAACAAATATAAATTATATAAAAATTATGAAAATATGTAAAATTACTTAATTATATATATTATATAAACGGTTGGAAAGAAGAATCAATGACATAATGCTTAAAAAAACTGGAAGAAAGAATGGCAGAAGTGAAGGGAAAAGAAAGTTGAACAAAATGCATGGTTTTAAAGGGCAGTTAATTAATTTATATTATCAAAACGTACTGTGGAATTAATATGTGAAGACAAGTGAGTGCCCTTCATAGAAAACCAACTTCTTTTCGACTACTAATTCAGGAAAAAAGGAAGTAATGACCCCCCCCCACCCCCAAAACAAACCTTAACTCTTTTAATTACTCTTGAAATGACCCTTCACCACTATAATGGTGCTCTTCGTTTGCAGGGTTTTGTTAGGGCACAAAAATGTGGGTGGTGGAGTTCCTTTATGCTCCATACATATAGTACCCCAACCCCATTCTTAAATTAAAATATCTCTAAAAATCATTAATAATTTCACAAGCCAATGGTTACATCGGGAATTGCTTTGAGTGAAATAAAGAATCCCATGAATTTCTTCCTTTTTTTTTTTTTAATTTTATGTTATTCTGATTCTTCAAATTTTAAAATATATACATTTAATATATGTATTTGATATATATTTTGATATGAATATAATGATATATTTTTAAAATACATAAAAAATTTTAAAAAATTCAATAAATCGATATACACTCATATTTAATTTTCTTCTTAAATTCGAATAATATAAGACTTGCCGGCCTGAGAATGTTATACTATATACTTAGAAGGATACAACTGAAAATTCCTTTTGTATTCCCATTATGTTAAAGAATGGAAAAAGAAAAAATGAGGGATCCGCTTGAGTCGAGACCCACATTTAATTACTATGCTTTTCAAGACCCACCGTTTTGGAACAGACGTTGTAAGTGCTAATTCTCACATGTAATCAACTTTCAAATTCAATTCTTTTTCGCAGATAAAATAAAATTATTTTAAATAAATTTTAATTAATTATAGAGTTTTTTTAAAAATGTTTAATCATATTTAAATAAAAAATTAGTGGCGACTATTGATTTTTAAAATCATCCGATAATTAGGTTTACAACAAAACCATTGCGAAAATCAGCGTGATGTGGCCATTGTGTCAAATGGATGTGTTGGCTTGATTTTGGATAAGACAATTCAGATTTTAGAATTTTTAAGTTCGGACTAATTTATGTTTAAATTTTTTTTGGGTTTGGATTATTTATGTTTAATATTTTTGTTATTCGAGTTTAAGTCATTTTAGATTCGTGTCATTTAGGTTTGACATTTGGTTATCTGAGCTCTATTTTTTAATTTTAAAATCAAATCAAATAAAATTTAAACATATATTCTATTTGATTGAGTTAGATTTAATTAAAATTTTATTAAATTATAATTAATAAATAATTTAGAAAAATAAATTCAAATTTAAATCATTTCAAGTTCAGATTAGTTCGAATTTAAGTCACTACAAATTTGATCATTTTTGGTTTTATATCAATTTGAATTCCGTTCATTTCAGATTTATATCGTTTTCGGTTTCAGGTTGAATTGGATTTGTATTGTTGACTTTTTGATTAAATTGGATCAAATTGAGTTTGGGTTCAAATGAATTAATCACAATTTTCATATTCATATCAAAATCGATAAATCTAAATCATCCCAAACTTGGAATTTTAGATATCTTTCTTGTTTTCCATTAACAAAGGCAATTGTTAGGTTCATAAGGGTTGTTATAGATTGATATATGGTACAAGAATAACAAAAAGAATTACAAAAATTGAAATTGAAATCTTAAATTTATTAAATACCTATCACTTATATAAACGAATTAAGTTAAACTCATGTTCTAAATTCAATTTTAACTTCATAATATATAAACAATAAATTAGGCATGAGGTGGGAAATATAACATAGTACCACGCATATCATTTGCTTTAAATTGGCTAAAAATGAACTTATGCCATTAAATTGTATTAAAAAAGTAGGTTGCGATGGCTCACCCTTGAGAAATTTACCCCTTAAGTGTAGGTTCTATCCCTGATGGTATAGCGGCGTGTCTAGCTTGTTAGGTATGTAGCACCACATTTTAACTTTTTTATTCTCTTTTGATGTCCCATTTTCTTAACCTTAATCAAATTTACTGGATCTCAAGTTTGATATATGTTTAGATATATATATATATATATATATATAAAAGTATGTTTAATTTGTTAAAGTTATTTTGGTACAAATGAGATCATAATTTGAAAAAAAAAATAGTACATACTGATATTCAAATTTTAAATTTATTAGATACTAACCGACTGCATAAATTAATTGATTTAAATTTTAAATTTAAAGATAATAATTCAATACATATTTAAACATTCGTTATAAACGTAATTAATAAAAATATTCAAATATTAAAAAAAAATAAAGAATTTTTGTGTAGTAGATAACTTGAGGGTGCTTCTCAGCACTATAAATATGGGTCTTCTACTTCATCGCCCAATAAGCAACCTTCCAAAAGACATAAGAAGCATGTCAAATTATCCACACTCTTATATGTAACAACTAATAGTCGGCCAGTACTGTTCAGTCTTCTTCACCACTCATTTTTTTTGTTTTAATTTTTATTTTTTTTCACTCTGCCTGACAGGCAGTGCCTGTCTCTTTCTTTTTTTATTTTTACCTCAATTTCGAATGGCAAAACTGCCAGATCCTCTAGCGGTGGGGAGAGTGATTGGGGATGTTATTGATGCTATCTCCCCGTCAGTGAAAATGACTGTCACTTTCAACTCCAACAAGAAGGTATATAATGGCCATGAGTTATTTCCTTCATCAGTAACCAACAAGCCCAAGGTTGAGGTTCATGGAGGTGATATGAGATCCTTTTTCACCCTGGTAACTAAAACTTCACTTTTTCAGTTTTTTTTATAGCTTCTTTTCTTAGTTTCATCTGTGTTCTAGGCCTTACAATAAAAGATTCATTAATCATCAATCATGATTTGCAGGTCATGACAGACCCAGATGTTCCTGGTCCTAGTGACCCTTACTTGAGGGAGCACTTGCACTGGTAGTATATATCATTTCCTTTAATACTTAATTTCTCTTAATCAAACTCTCATAAAAAATACAAATTATACATGAGCCTTTAATACCGATGACTTAATTGTGGCTTCATGATCTTTGTATGTTAGGGCAACTAAACAAGGAATGATTCAACTAAGACTGGACTGCACAAAACATTAATTTGGCACATGTACCCAAGCGTAATCCAAACCCCAAAATTACCCACAAAATAACTATGTTTTCCTTAGGGCAGTTGGCACTCTATATATGTATATAACTCTAGTATATACAGCACTCTATCTTTAGGGTTCGAGATTTTCTGGTTTTCTTGTTTGGTAAAGCTAAAACAAAGGCAATATTTTAACTTCTAATGAAAATAAGAAGAGAAAATCAGACTAAGACTGCATATATTTAAGCAATCTACTGATTTCTGATACTTATTTGTTCATAAATTGACAATCTCACAGGATAGTGACAGATATCCCCGGCACAACAGATGCCACATTTGGTAAGTCTCTTCATCCACAAAGATTGAGAGATAATAAATTAAACAAGATCACTAACTTATATATATATATATATATATACACACATATATTAAACATCTACAGGAAGAGAAGTGGTGAACTACGAAATGCCGAGGCCAAACATAGGGATACACAGGTTTGTGTTCCTCCTCTTCCAGCAGAAACGTAGGCAAACATTGATAAGCACTCCATCGTCAAGGGACCATTTCAATACCAGAAAGTTTGCGGAAAACAACGAGCTGGGCATTCCAGTTGCTGCTGTCTATTTCAATGCTCAAAGGGAAACAGCCGCCAGAAGACGCTAAAATAAGTGGTGGGTACAGAAAAAGGGTCATGGATCTTTGGCTAAGTCTGTTTCACTGTGTGCCAACAACACTGTAGTAGGCTAGTGTCTAATTTACAATATGGCTGAGAATAAAGCCTCGTGGGGGCATTTGATTAGGAAAATGTTTTAGCAATTTGACTGGAAATAATCTTAATCCCAAAGACTAAGTCTTTGGTCATCTTATTGTAGTATCAGTTCAAGGTTATGCACTTATGCCACTTTGTCGTTTCAGTTATCTATAAATTAATAAATTTTTCTTGTGTTATTTCTTTTCTTAATCCAAAAGACTAAAAAGGCACTGTAGTGCAGGAAAAAGTAAATGAATTGTTAATATTAATACTCAAATTATATATATATACACGCACAAAATGTCACCTTGTGGTTGCATGAACAATTGGTTAAAACCGAATTCTATGTTAGTTGCACAATTATGCTAATTTTTCTAGCAATCCCTTCAGCATTTTGGGGAAAATTCATGTTTCTTTGGCTTTGATTCATGTATCTTGACAGTCTACTACTAATAGGGTGTCAAAATCCAAACTTTCACTAACAAAAAGAAACCCTCAGTTTAAATTCCATTTGCTTTTTCAGGCTCTGGCCTTTTGTGGATAACTTCGAACATTTCAAGCCCAACAAATTTGACTTAAATCCAGTAATCTTCAGGAAGGAAAAAGGTAATGAGAGGAATCTCCTGCACGATAATTGATCGTTTGGTTCTTTGAGCATCTGGACTGTATTCCAAAAATCGAAGAGCAAGTACCAACTGAAGTTCGTCGATTTTTCCATATCAAGAACTAGAACGACTGCAGTAATTCAAGGCCATCCTTTTACCCACAAAGATAAACTCTTACGTTTCCATATTTTTCTCTTACAGGCTTTTTGGATTTGTGGGTTATATGGCAAGCATCACAGCAAATATAGCAACGTTTTTATGTTTCAACCGTCGCTATATTTGTCTTGCCATCTCCTTGTCTTAATTTTTTAAAATATTTTTTTACCGTATTCATATCATGCGATATACATATTATATGTTCATGTCCCGACCAGACAAAATCCTATAAATTTTATTTGCATATGGAAAAGAATATATGTTTGGTGCAGAAATAAACATTTGAATTCTCATATTATCACTTGGTCCGTACCGCAAGTTCTGGTACAACTATTTGATATACAACTTGGCTGACGTACAAAAACCCGGTTAAAATTGAAGAAAGAACGGAAATTGTGACCGGCTACAGTAATTCAAAGCTTAAATAAGTAAACTTCACTTTCCCATTTTACGGTAGCATGCAGATGAACTTTTTTTTATCCTGACTCTTGATACAATTTTAGGGATATTATTATGGATATTACATGTGCACAGCAAAATTAATCATTTGAATTTATTGCAAATATATATATATGACATGGTCTATAATGTAAAATTTGGAAGGGCCACTTTACTTGCACATTGACCGAAGAACAAAGGAGGCGACTGAAGCCGAAGAAAATCAGTACACCCCTAGATGAGAAGCCCTCACTGGCGGG
>JAQSVH010000012.1:7105870-7123114 GCA_029448705.1 Adansonia digitata | reverse complement strand
GGGTTTTGGATAGTTTAGATTTGAAAAATCATAACTCTTTCATCTGGAATAATCCAGGGGTGAATAAGACATCATTTTAAACATAATTTGACACAATTTGAGAGAAAAATATAAAAAAATTATAAAAAACGTTTTGGATTTTAAACTAATTTTTTAATTCACAACAGTTGTGCTGCTAGTAGGGGACAAAGCAAAATGGGGGATATTTTTTATTTTTCTTTGTGTTTTCGGGTCCAAACTTGGGTCATTAACACTTTAAGTCCATGACTGAAGGGAAAGAGGGGCATAAGCATCATGAACTCATTTGCGTAGCCCTAGAGTAGTTTGGGATGATGAAACAACTTGTTGATCATACCACTCAAGGTGTCGACTCAAAAATAAGGCACAAACATTTTGAGAACAAGTGCAAGGCCATTTTCGTTGAAAAATAAAAAATTTTAAGCCTATTTAATAAGGATTCCAGATTTGGAAAACTTAATTTTCCCCAAGATTTTTTTTGCTAACTTTAAAGAAAATACTAAGTTCATGTTAATCCTCATTGGTTGAGGCTAACATGCTTGGCTTAGGGAGGCTTTGAAAATCAATTTTTGAAAACCATCAAACATGCACTTAGATAAAGAGAAGGCAATGAACATATAAGGGGATGACACATAACATGAATAGGGATGTTAACTTTACTAATGGTCTTGACAAAGAAAATGTTATGCACACATTTCATGAAGTGAAGCATGCCAAAAATGACAATGATTCATGACAAAATGCAAGTTAACCTACAAACATACTTAAAACATGCTAGGCTAAGGATTTATGCATGGTTTGAACATAACCTGATGCTTGGATATAGCATAAAATGCATGAACAAGATCTGTCAAAAATAATGAGGATGAAATAAGACAATTTGCATATCAAAAGGGGCATCAAAACATCTAATCCTAAGATACCACAACTAAAAGCCAAAATAACACATGAGAATCCTAAAAGGGTGATGGAAGCATGAAAGGCTCACTAAATGAAAAAATGCTGAAAAACAGAAAATGAAAGTGATTAAGTAGGAAGTTATACCAATAAAGCTTCAATTTTTGGTCAAGTGGTTGGAGCAATAAAGATGGCCTGAATTCTCTCTTTTCCTTGTTGTTAATTAGCAAGAAACGAGAGAAAAAGAAAGGTTTCGATTTTGGTATGGGTGAGGATGATTTTTAGAGTGTATAGTGGTTGGGAGTGAGTGTTTAGGGCTATTTTTGGATGTTGAGTGAAGGGCTACAGGATTCTACTTTTTTGATGTCTGAATGAATTAGGAGAGCTGAAACAAGCTAGAAAAAACCTTTGTTTTTGCTGAGAAATTAGTGGCCTCTTTATACGAGCACTTTGGAGCTAAATTAGAGGTGTTTTTGATCATTTCTCAAGGGGACAAAGTTATGATAGTTGATGGCTATAGAGTGGTTGTAGGAAGCAATTTGCTGCCAATGTGATAGACATAGGGTGGTTGGTTTGATTACTGAAATCAGATACCAGCAAGTAGGGTGGCTGATGGTGATCTTTGTCAACAAACAAGGGAGGAGTAGGGTGATCTTATAACATTGACCCTTTATGATCTAATTTAGACTTCAAAAAAATGTTTTGATAAATTCACAAGTCCAAATTCATAATCTGATATGGGTTTTGATCTTTTTTTATGCAAAAACGAGTTAAAATCGAGCTTTGGATCAATGGTGGACAAGTTAAAAATGCTTCGATCATGGAAAATAGCCTGCATGTATCGATACATTAAAGAATGTATCAATGCATTTGGTCCAAAAAACCCAGAATGTATCGATACAATGAACATTGTGTTGATACTATAAAACATCTTATCAATACAATGAAACATTGTATCGATACATGTTGATGTGCATTGATACATCTACTTTATAGAATGTAAGTTTTGGTTCTGGCATGGCCTAGTATCGATACATGAGTTCATGTATCGATACACAAACTCATGTATCGATACATTTACACATTGTATTGATACCAATAGGAACATTTCAAATTTTTAGGTCGTTGGAGCATTGTATCGATACAGGAGAACCATGTATCAATACATTTAGGCAAAATTATAAATTTCCCCCTGTATTTTTTCTTTGAACACCTAGAACTATGTCTTTTGATGCCACATCCTTGCATTTCTTTAATATGATCCATAGGCATTCTTGACCTCTTCAAATACTTTTTCATCGGGTCGTCCCCCAGCTTGCTAAAAATTATCCTGGACAAAATAAGGTATCTACAATTATAATATTAGATTATACGAAATAATGTTATATAATATATAATATTGAACTATATTATTCATATATAATATTATGATAAAATATTTATGTAAATATTATTTACTCTCATTATACATTGAAAAAAAAAAGAAACCGAATCATTCCCATTGGTTCCAGGCTATATAGTATTTATACAAATGGAATTTGACTTTTGTCAATTCCATGAAATATGTTATCTCCCAAAAATTAGGAGAAAATTATTCTATCCTAAAAAAGAGCAAAAATCATGGGCTATATATGGAATTTCTAGCTATACAAAATAGGATATTTTGACTATGCATGGAATTTCTAGCTGTAAGATATTCTGGATTTTCAATACTCCCCCTCAAGCTGGTGAATAGATATTTTCCATTCCCAGCTTGTATGTAATATCTTTAAAGTTAGAAGTTGATATTCCCTTAGTTAAGACGTCTGCTAACTGATTACTTGATGCTATATACAGAGTGCAAATCATGTCGTTGTCTAGCTTCTCTTTAATATGTCTACCTACTACGATGTGCTTCGTGCAATCATGTTGTGCTGGATTGTGTACAATGTTGATGGCAGACTTGTTGTTGCAATAGAGTTTCATAGGTCTTTCCCACTTGAGTTTAAGTTCATCAAGGATTATCTTGAGCCATAGTAATTCACAAACTCCATAGCCATAGCTTTAAATTCTGCTTCTGCACTTGATCTTGCAACAACCGATTATTTCTTACTCCTCTATATCACTAGGTTCCCACCAAGAAATGTATAGTATCCTAAAGTTGATCTATGATCTACCATAGAACTTGAATAATCAGCATCGGCATATGCTTTTATGAATAGCCCTTTGTTTTTCTTCAACAAAATTCCTCTACCGGGTGTAGCTTTGAGATATGATAAGATTCTCTTAACAGCCTGTAAGTGTTTCTCTCTTGGATCATGCATAAATTGGCTTACTATGCTTACAGCAAATGCTATGTTCGGCCTTGTATGGGACAGATATATTAGTCTCCCAACCAATCGCTGATATTTTTCGTTATCTACTATGTTATCATCTTTCTTTTCACTTAGTCTTAAGTTAGGTTCAATGGGTGTGCTTGCTACCTTGCATCCAAAATTCGTTGTTTCTTTAAGCAAGTCCAAGACAAACTTTTGTTGAGAAACAAAGATGCCTTTACTTGAGTACGCCACCTTAATGCCTAAAAAATACTTTGGCTTTCTCAGTTCTTTAATTTCAAACTCTTTTGCTAAGCACTTTTTGAGTGATTCTCTTTTAATCGGATCATTCCCAGTGACGATAATGTCATCTACATATACAAATAGTGTTGTAACTCTCATTTTAAATGTTTTATAAACAAAGTATGATCTCCTTGACTTTGTTTATATTGCATTGCTAGCATCACTTTAGTAAATCTTCCGAACCAAGTTTTTGGTGACCGTTTTAATCCATATAGAGCTTTCTTCAACCTGCATACTTTTTTCCCACAAAAATTTTCATTGAAACCCGAAGGAGGTTCCATATGCACCTCTTCTTCTAAATCCCCATGTAAGAATGCATTCTTAACGTTGAATTATTGTAAACACCAACCAAGGTTAGCAGCTAAAGACAAAAGAACACTCACTGTATTCATTTTTTGCTACGAGTGCAAAGGTCTCTTGGTAATCTATCCCATATGTTTATGTATATCCTTTTGCAACCAATCGATCTTTATACCTTTCTAGTGAACCATCAGCTCTATATTTCAAAGTGAATACCCATTTACACCCTACTATTTTCTTTCCTTTAGGCAAGTTTATAATTTCCTAAGTTTTATTTCTCTATAGGGCATTCATCTCATCTCTTATAGCTTGTACCCAATTCTTATCTCTAAGTGCCTCTTGTAGTGTTTGTGGAATTAGAATAGAGTTGATGATGGTAAGGAAAGTTTTATGTTGTGGAGAAAATCTATGTAATGACATAAAATTTGAGATTGGATGCTTAGTGCATTCTCGGGCTCCTTTCCAAACAACAATAGGTAGTTCTAAATCATTAAATTTACAAGGAATAGAATCAGATTGAACATACAAGGGGACAAAAAATTTAGTACCTAATTATGGTTTAGACTCTTGGATTTGCACAGGCTCAGAAATAAAGACTTTTTTCTTTGAGTAAACCTTAAGTGGCTAGTAGGATTCAAACCAGTTTTTCCTTTTGTCAGCTCAGTTTCAAAGGCAGAATCAGGTTCGATTTTGTTACTAGCATATCCAACTTCAGATTCAACATTAGGTTTTTGATCAATTTCAAGTTCAATTCCTTTGCTAGCATGTTCTCTTTTAGAATTAGGTTCAATATGAGGTGTATGATCAGATGTGGAAGACTTCAAGTTTGGTGCAAGACTTTGAAAATCAAAGAGGAATTCCTTATCTTCCCAAGAACTCTCCCCCTGAAGATAAAGATTGTTACTTTGAGAGTAAGGTTTATTTTCAACAAATGTGACATCCATGGAGGTCAAAAATTTTTTAGAAGGTGGATGATAACACTTGTATCCTTTCTTTATGTTTGAGTATCCCACAAAAATACATTTTAAAGCTCATGGATCAAGTTTCCCACTTTGATGTGCATGAATATCTATGAAAGCAACACAACCCAACACTTTTGGTGGTAATTTGCAAGAGACATTTAAATCAGGGTAAAAATCAAAATGTGCAGCTATAGGACTTTGATTATTTAATACTTTGGAAGGTACTCTACTTATCAAATTGCAGCAGTTAAAACAGCCTCCCCTGAAAAGGTTTTTGGAATTTTATGTTGAAATAAAATTGCTCAAGTGACATTGAGTAAATGTTTATTTTTTCGTTTAACAATCCCATTTTGTTGGGGTATGTCTACATAAGATGACTCATGCATTATACCCTCTTTTTGAAAAAAAAAGATGAAAGAATTTGATTTAAATAGTCTTTTACATTGTCTGATCTTACTCTTTTAATCAAACTTCTGAATTATGTATAAATCATTTTATGGAACATTGGAAAAATGCTACTCACTTCTGATTTTTCTTTCATAAGAAATAACCAGGTAGTTCTAGTACAATCATCAATGAATGTGACAAACCATGTAGCTCCAAAAATACTAGAAATTCTACATGGCCCTGAAATATCAGTATGTATAAAAAAGAAAGGTCTTGTCGATCTTATATTACTTAATGGAAATGACACTTGATGATGTTTAGCAGTTTCACTTGTATCACAATGAAAACTACTAACATCTTCATTCTTAAAAAGTGAAGAAAACATGTTTTTAAGTAAAATAAAATATGGATGACCAAGACAGTAATGATGAAGCCAAATTTTGGATTTATTAGGACATAGGTTACTTGAGGAGCAAGTGAGGGATAGCTAATTATTTTTCTTCTTGTTACCACTCATTTCCTTAAGGTAATAAAGCCTATCATTCACCTTAGCAAATCCAATCGTCCTCTCCGTAACCAGATCCTAAAAAACACATGAGTAGAATAGAAAGTTGCTTTGCAGTTTAGATCTTTGGTAATTTGATGAATGGATATGAGATTGGAGGACAATTTTAGGACATGCAACACATTATTTAGAGACAATGAATCAGACACATTTACTATTCCTTGGCCTGCAACGGTTATAGGAGATCCATCCATAATAGTAATTTTTTTATTTCTTGGACATGGGTTATATGTTCTAAATCTGATTGGGCTATACGTCATATGGTTAGTGGCTCTTAAGTCGATGACCCAAGAGCCTAGGGAAGACATACTCGAGGCACTTAAAGCATAAGAGTTAAGGCACTTACTTGATTGAGCCAATGAACACGTGCTAGAGGACTTTTCGAGAGAACTTAAGAGGTTTCTTAGCTTGTCTATTTCTTCTTTCTTGAATTCTCCAATATCAACCTGGTTGGATTTTTCTTAAGTTTGAACTTCCCCATTAGTAAAGTAGGCTTTTCCTCCTTTGAATCCTCTTTTACGGCTAAGGATTTGTTCCTTCCTATGGAGTTTGAAGCAATTCCCTCGCGTATGGCATGGTTTTTTTCCAATATGTGCACCAAATTGAGTCTTTATTTGACTCTGTATGCCCATTACCTGTCTTTATTTCCTTATAGTTGAACTTTGTAGAAACCAGTGTTGAGCCTTCTAATGTTTTAGGCTCCAACATAACTTCTCTCATATGCTCTTTAGCCCGGATCAATAATATTATCTCGTTCAGAGATGGTAATTTTTCCTTTCCCAATATCTGGACTCTTACTTGATCAAATTCCACATTGAGACTTGCAAGCAAGTCATAAATTCTATCCTTTTCGATAAAGCTTTTCAAAGTGGCTGCATTTTCACTACATAGCATCTGAACACATCGGTATTGGTCCATTTCCTGCCATAGTTTTTGCAGAAGGTTAGCATATTGAGTGACAAAAAAGTTACCTTGTTTAGTGGCTGAGATCTTCGTTTTGATCTAGATTAGGGTAACATCTCCTGCCTTTGAATAGGTCTGTTAAACAGTATCCCATATGTCTTTAGTTGTTGGTAGGAACATGCAAGTGTCGTTTATTTCAGGTAACATGGAGTTCCATAACCATGACATGACCATGGAATCCTCTTCATCCCAAGCAGCAAATTTAGGGTTTTTTTCTTTTGGTCCGGTCCCAAGTACGTGACTGAGTTTGACTTTTTCCTTTGAGAATAGTTTGAACAAATTGTGACCACATCAAATAATTTTTTCCATTAAACCTGTAGGCTGTCTGGATGTTTTGCAAAATCCCTTATTTGTTAAGTACTCGATGTTTCTTCTGATTTCGTAGTGGAGTTGATTTCTAAAGTTTCAGACATGTCGAAGGTTTTAATAAGAAGAAAGAAGAAATAGCAATCAAGGCCAATGATGAGAAAAGATCAGTAATGAAAACTAAGAAAATTGCACTTGGCAATAAAGACTTGGAAAGGAGAAAACACTCAGCAATAAAGGCTGATAGAAGGAGGTCCCAAGAGCAACAACTTTGATACCATGAATTTGGTTCTAGGTTGCACATTATTTATACAAATGGAATTTGACTTTTGTCAATTCCATGAAATCTGTTATCTCCCAGAAATTAGAAGCAAATTATTCTATCCTAAAAAGGAGCAAAAATCATGGGTTATATATGGAATTTTTAGATATACAAAATAGGATTTTTGACTATACATGGAATTTCTAGCTGTAAGATATTCTAGATTTTCAACATACATAATTAGATAATTATTTGATATTATAATATATAATATGTTCTCATATATATAACTTATATTATTACAATTATATAATTAATTAATTTAGTTTTACAATTAATTTATTATTATATTTTATTTTAAAAATTATATTTAAATTATTAGTATACTTATATATAAATTAATTTTAGTTGCATGTTATTTCAAAATCCTAGATTAGATCATTTGGCAAAGTGTTTAATGGTTAGCTTGGCAAGCCAAGGTTTGAGTCCTTTATTAAGCATAGATTTTCTATCGTTTTACAAAAGCATATTCGGATATCTAAATATGTTATCCTCATGTGGAATGTGGAATCAAATAATGGATATCTGAAGGTTCATACTACGGATAGTAATTATAATATTCGAATCTAAATATTATCCAAATTTAAATTATCGAATGGTGGGCATAAGTTGACATGTTTAGGCTTGTGAAGTAGATGGAGTGATTATCGAAAGAAATCAAAATCAAAGGAGGCCAGGTTTTTAAAGTAAAACTTAAAGTTAAGAAAAAGTCATAAGTTAATCAAAGTTAAAGTTTAATATGGTACGAAAAATTGACTTTCAAATTTGAAGAGCCAACGAACTCAAAATTGATTGCACTGCAGTGAAATTAAACATAAAGAAGAGGTCAATGTGGTACAATTAAGCTTGGGTCCAAAGAAAATATTAGAAATCAAATTCCCAAGAGCTTAACTTGAGAGGTCATAGAAATGAAAAATCCTTCTTTTTTAGGAAAACACTGTTAACCATATTTATACAACAAACAGGAACATCCAATTGAAAATTTCCAAGATCAAGCAAGAACTAATTTGATGAGGAAGCAAAATGTGCACGTTGATCCATGGATACATGCTGTGATCAAATTTACTAAATGTCATAAACCTAAGGCTTTGCTTGCCATTTTTCTTTTAATTAAGAGCATCATAGACTTTGCTTAAATAAGATATTTTGAAGACATTTGGCATCATAAGAATCCATATTAAAATTTTAGACTAGGTGATATGATTAATCCTATGAAATGCATGACTCTAACTGATATGTAAGATAATAATATGCAAAATCACAGTATTGTAAGATTGTATTTTTACAATACCACTCTTCCAAGGTGATGCCACCCTTCCTTTTATAAGCATAATGTTGTTATCTTTTTAAATAGCTATTCTTTGAATAAAAAAAAAAGAAAGAAGAAAGAGAAAAGGAAAAGAGAAGGAATACTTGTGCATGGAAGGTGTAATTTCTTCTCTCTTTCTCTTTTATTTTTGTTTTGATTTGTTGAATAACTTTTCCTTGCCACGTTCATGTATACATTTTAAAGTTCTTAAAGTAGTAACATATTTTCATGCACTTTCATGCATTGTTCCTCTATGTGGTGAAGTTTTGATGGTGATTTTATGCCTTTCTTATTAGAAACTTAATGTTATGAAGACCATGTCTTAATATATAAGGTTCGAACATGTCATGTTTTGTCATGATCTCATGTATTTCTTCTTTGGCTTGTGATTTCCTTAATGATCACTATATGTTTGATGTATTGTTTAATGTTTTATCATGAAGCTTAGCTATAAACCATAAACAGGTGCAGCCATAATGTTTTTGTCCATGACCATGTGATTTTCTTAGTTGATTTGATGATTTAGATTGAGATTGCTTCACATTTGATGAAAAAAGCATGAAATATACTAGTAATTGCCATGAACAAGGTTCGGCTAAGGTGTTATTAGCCATGATCTTATACATATTTCTTGACTTTTGATAGTTCATGTTTAAGTCTCCTACATGCTTGATTTTATGCTTGTTTGTTTGGGTGCTAAATTTGGTTTTCAAAATCCCTCTCAAGATTAGGCTACAGTCAGCTCAATCAATTAGCTAACCTTAGCCTATGCTTTTACTACCATTTAACTTCATAAATTGGCAGTACATTAAATCATGTAAGATTAGTTATGGTTTGAAGTCACAATAAATTGATTTTAAGCTTGCTCTAAATTGGTTTTTAGTTTGAATATATATGACGTTAATGATGAACCTTTAGAGTTGTGTTTGAACATTAATTTGGGTCCTACAGCTACTGTTTTAGGTGTTAGTTTTATCTTTGATGATGAGGCATTTAGATGCCTCTTTTACGGTTAAGAAAGCCTTTGAGTGGTAGAAGAAACAAGAACACGAGATAAAGCATTCGGATGCTTCATATTTTGCTTAGAACTTTCGATTTGATGGTTATATGTTTGCATTATTCATGTAGTGTTTGAGTCCCAAATGATTAGGCCTAGAATTGCTCATCCTAGAGTCTTAAAAAAGGCATTCGAATATCTTGGGTATAGGAGGAAACATTTAGAGTGAAACATGTATTGAAATCAATCAAGAAGGTGGTATTCGAATGCCAAATTCCAAATTTCCAACACTTGGCAAACCTTTTTAGTATAATCATTGGCATACCTCATGCCATTGTTCTTGTGTCATTTCACTTTACTTTAGATCTCTACATATGAACGTTCAAATGTCTAAAAAATTGACTATGAGAGTCAAGCATAAAGATAACAAATGTGCCCATGAAACTGAATTATGTTTTTCTCTATTTCAACTACTACTAATGATGACCAAGCTGGTTGCAAACTTGTGGCCAAGTTTTCACCCATTAAATTTTTTTTTTTTTTGAGAATTTTATAGTATTCTTAAATTAAACTATATCTATTTAGCTTTCTAATAGCGTATTGTATGCCTTTTTTTTTAGATTATTTAAGTAAGTAATAAACATTTTTCATTTACTATATAAACCCTCGATGCCCTATGGCTAGAGCAAGTGGCATCCCTATTTTGGCCCATCAAATTGTTGGGTAATTTGGGATATTTTTAGGTTAAACTACGTCGAGTTAGCTTTCCAACAATGTATCATATGGCCGTTTTCAAGGTCATTTGAGTAGGTAATGAATTTTTCTTCATTTGCTATATGAGTCCCTTATATTCTACAACTAGATTAGGTTGAAAAGATGGTTTCATTCATCAAATGGTTTTGTGAGTAATTTATGTAAACTAAATATATTTAGCTTTCTAATCGCATATCATTCGCAAATTTCAAAGTTAATTTAGGCAAGAAAAAAAATTAAGAAAGCACTATGCACATAAGCTGTCCTCTATTTTGGTCATGATTAGTAATTATATATTCCATGTCGCCTTTTTTTGAGGTATTTGAATATCTCGTATTAAGAGTCATTTGCATCATTCTAGGAAAGTTGTAAGGCATTCAAACATCGAGTTATAAGTCACTAAAGGGTCATTTCAAAGCTCGTATTTTTCTAAAAGCAAATTGGTCTAAGCTTTATTTTAAATTCTCCATAATTTCGATTTCATTTTTCACCTCTTCGCAAATACTTTTGGAAAATACCTAGTTTTCCAATAATCAATGGATTTTCAACCATTTGTTTTGTAAACCCTTTTTAAAAATTTCTTCAATTATTTTGGATTTTGTTTGATTTTTGTCAAAACTTTTATGTCTTAACCATAACACAAATCAAAGCTTGTTTTTAGTCATTATTTAGTTATTTTCTTAAGCAATTGAATATTTTCATGAGGTACATGTCATTTAGGTATTGTTTTATGTATTCTTGTTGATTTATTGTTTGATTCCATGATTTATTGAATTTATTGGTATTAACCTTTATGATTAAATTGCCTTTGCCATTATTTAAAAGTTTGAGTTCACTTTTTAAAAGGCAATATTTTAAAACCTTTTTTGAATATTTTGCTAAATTACTAGGGAAGATTTCAAAAATTATCTTAAATTGAAAATTCCTTTTTCAAACAATAAACTAAGAATTAATTTTCAAATTAAAAACTTCTATTATTCGCATAGTGATTAGAATTCATAGAAATTTGGATATAATTAAAATTCAAAATTTTCCTAATAAAAATAATTTCTTTTTGAAATTCTTTCTCATGATTGAATAGACATTTGTTATTATGCCATGATACATTCATATTTGCTTTCTTGCACAAAATAAGGCAATGCTTTCAAGCTAAAGTCTTTTCTCGAATCTTTTGTCAAACTATTGGGGAAGATCTTGGAAATGATCCTAATTCAAAAATATCCTTCTCAAAAGAATGATTTTGAAAGTATTTTAAATTAAGAACTTCTATTTTCTACCGAATTATTGGCGATTATAGGAAAATTTTTAAATTATGAAGAAACAGAGTTGTTTCCAATAAAAGCCATTTTTATCTATTTTTAGGGGATTATGACTAAATATTGAAGAATCAAAATCATGAAAACCAAACTTAGATTACTTATGGCTAGTAGGTATCGATTTTATGGTATCATGAGGGTGCTAATTTTTTCCAACACATAACCGACTCTTAAACTCAACTTTTTTTAAATGCAAACCCTAAAATTAGTGTTTTAAAAATGAGCTTCAAAAAAATTTAAAGGATCAATTTTAATAGATGTCCAATCAGACCTAGCCCAAAAAGATTGACAACGACTCTAATTCCTCAGCTATTTCGTAACAACCATACAAGAAAAGTCGAACAAGTGATTCACTCTGATGATCGAACCACATTCCAAACAAAGATGAATTTTATGCTCTAATTTTCTAGGTTCGCATTATAATTTTGATGAAGACTTTCACATAATGTTGTATGTAACTCTTAATGTTTTTAAGCAGTTTGTTAATGTTTTTTGTAATATGGTAATATTTTGTGTAATGATAATGAAAAATTTTAGGTAATGTTTATGTAACCTATAATGTTTTACGTAATTTTAATGAAAAATCTTATGTAATGTTTTATGTAACTGGTAATGTTTCTGTGTAATTGGTAATGTTTTATGTAATTCTCATAGAAATTCCTAAGTTATGTTTTATGTTTTTTTTTTTTTAATTATATATGTGATTTGCTAATGTTTTATGTAATTGCAATAAAAAATCTTATGTAAAGTTTTATGCAAATGATAATGTATATATGTACTTTGCTAATATTTTATTTAATTCTGATGAAAGATCTTAGGTAATATTTAATATAACTCATAATGTTTTATGTAATTTCTAATAAATACATTTAATTTCATTGAAAAACTTTCACGTATACTGGTGGGCTATTTTTAGGATGGCACTCCTTTACCAGTTACAAGTAATGCTCTATGTCATGTAATATTTAAACGTAATGTGGTAATACTTTATATAATTTTGATGAAAATTCTTACATAATGTTTTTATGTAATTTATAATATTTATTTGCAAAGCGATAAATTTTATGTATTTCTAATGAAAATGCTTAGCTAATGTTTTACGTAATTTCTAATATTTTTATATGATTCTTAAGAAACCACATTTTACATTTGTAACAAATATAAACAAAGAAGAATTACAATCAATATTACATTATATGTCATTTAAGTAATTTGTAGTAAATATATGTAATTTCAATAAAAACAACATTTTACATAAATATATTTTACTAGTATGCAAAGTTTTATGCAATTCTTAATGTCTTTATGTAATTATAATATTTTATATAACACTACTTATGATAATAATTAATGTATTATATAATATATTTTATGTAATACTACTTTTTATTACCTTTTTCTAACTATTTTATAACATACAAAAGTTTTATTTTAATATAATAAATTTATACATTACTACTTTTATTATCTGATATCATAATTTAAGATTTTTTGATAATTTATATGTATAATTATAATACAAATATATAATACTTACATCTATTATCGTTGATAATAATTTGTGTAATATATAATATAATTTAAGTACAAAAATTACTATTTTATGTTATCTTTTGGTAATATATTTATGAAACTTACAAAACTTTTCTATAAATGTAATAAATGTATATATTATTATTACTTTTATTATATTTTATCATAATTTATAATTTTAGGTAATGTGCATGTGAGGTTGTAATAAAAATATATAACATTTATATTTATTACTTTTTATAATAAATTATATAATAGAAAACATAATTTATGTACTTATAATACTTTTTAATAATTTTTTATTTTTTATTTTCAACCATAATTATTCATGTAACTTGTAATAAATATATGTAATTCTAATAATTTTATGCATTAATAGATGATTATGATATATGTAAAAAATTTAAAAAATATTGATAACCGGTTAAATTAAATTTTTAGATTTTATATACCTTTAATGATATGACACATTTTTATTAGATCATATCATCAACTTACATTAACCTTATAATTAGAAACCTACACTATAAGTTGCTAATAACTTGAGCTTAATCCAAGATCCCAAATTTCCTTATCATATCATTGTCCTAAATAATACTTGGCCCAAATTTTGAAAAAATGGTATTAATATAAAGAAAGTTAAATTTTTAAAATTAATAAATTCTTAAATTTAACGATATTTCAAAATCAAAACACTTTTATTAAAATTGATGTTTTATGAACTTTTGAAGCACTTTTAACGGCATTTTAAGAAATAAACGTCGTTAAATATTAAAATTTAGTGATGTTTTTGTTTTATAAACGCCACTAAATTTTAATATTTAATAGCGTTTTATAGAACTAAATGCCTCTAAATTATAGTATTTCGTGGCATTTGTAACTCAAAATCGCTGTTAAATTATTTCTCAAAATGCCGCTAATGTCTTTCTCTTTACTGCAAAATCCCAATATTTAACATCATTTATAAACACCATAAGAGGTATATAAAATGCCTCAAATTTAGTGGTGTTTTGAACAATAAATGCCACTAAATTTTCCTACACAGTTTTCTATGGCATTTTTTGCGGCTTTCTGCTCTAACGCCGCTAAAGTTGCATTCTCCCATAGTGATTGTTCATGAAAATGAGATAATTTTTTCAAGTCAATTACATAAGAGCGAAGCATGTGGAAATCCATCCATCATTATTTCCAGGTCTATAATAGGAATGTAAGTAATCTGTGACGATAGGCACACTCACAAAGACTAAATCAGGAAATTAAACCAAGCTCTTTTCTTGATTGTTGGACAAATGCATGAAATTTATAAAACTTATAATCAGATGGCACTGGATATAATGGACAGTTTCCAAGAGCAATTTACTCCACGCATCATTTTCAGAAGTATGTAGTAGCTCTCACCCCTTTGTTGATTATAATCCAGAAATTAAATGCATCTAGTTGGAGGTGATTTGGGACATCAATCTTCATGAATTTATCAAATACCTCAGCTTCAGAATAGCAACGTGGCCTCTTTCAGCAATAGCCTAGTCTTCTTTCAGCAATTTGTGCCACCTTTTCTACAATGGCATTTCCTTGTTTCATTACTTCTACCACATTGATTATTGCATTGTCTAGGACCTCAATTTGCTTTTCAAAAAAGTCTTCCATACATGCTTTCTTCTTAGAGCTTTCTGATTGCCCTACAACAGAATTTCAAACAGTTTGGAATCTGAATAAACATACCTTGCCATATCATGTGACTGATAAAAATATATAATGACACATTAAACTAGAGCACAGATAACATTATTATACATTAGATTACCTAAGTTCAACCAATGCAATCTTCAGTTTTGTTGTTGCATCCTCAATTTTGCATTGCAAAAGAGTTTGGAAGTTCAGAAGTTGGAAAATTTTCAGCCAATATTCAACAAGTTTGACATCTTACTTCCTACATGAAGTATATTTGAATATCTCACTGACATATACCAATGAACAACCCAATCTAAATCTATGTATTAGTGAGACAAGACAAAGCTTTGTAATTGAGAACAATCATTTAAGGTCGATAGTACAAAAACCTGCTACAAAATTTGATACGAATGTGGGAGATGATGGCTCACAGTTTATTTCTAAATCAATTGAAGTTGGATCAAGCATTACTTTATTCCGTAGACCATTGACGAATTTGCTCTTTTGCACTATAAGCTCCCTCACCATTAGCTCTATATATTGGAAGAGATCATATAGCTTCCCATAGGCATGAATCTTGGTGTATCGCCATTTTGCAGCATTAGGATTTGCCTAAAACAAAAATTGAAATGCAAGGTTTAAATATTTCAAATTTAAGGGGTTGAATATTCCAGTCTAAAGTTGAATCAAATTGAGGCTGGTCATAATCAATTAATTTATTATACATATATATGTATATATATAGATATACACATATATATATATATAATATATATATCAAGTCCAAAGATAATGCAAAGAAACCTGGTTTCCATTCACCTGCTGCTCCAACAGTGCATTATTATATATATCATCCATCTCTTCTATCCATAAGAGATTAACCTTTTTAACCTCACTAGTGCTCACTACTTTTAAACTTCTTAACCATGTTTAAAACTGCATATGAACAATCAGAGTATCAGCTAACCATACAAAGTCTCAAAATAGCATAAAAGAGAGTCTACTGTTGGTTAAATAATGACTCAGGCTATCCTACAGGAGTTACAAAACACATCATGTCACAACATTGAATATTGATTAGAAAATTAGAGTTAAAAATAATCAAAATTACGCAATTAAATTGAAGGAATTTGAACCTGACAACCGATCCTTATATGCTAATTTGAGCTATTGATTGAAGGTTATTGTAAGCTTAGGCCTTCAAATCAAGCCCCACGATGAATTTGAAAAATTGACGCCATCAAGTCCACATATTGCCAAAATACATTCATATGTCTCTGGTTTCTTGTGAAAAAAAACCAATATCAACCATTTTTGCTTATGATTGGATCTCCTGACCTACTACCCTTTGTACACACTACAAAACTCATATTTAACTACATGATGAAGCATGTAACCCATGACAGAATAGAAAGTTATGTGGGAGTTTGTCTCTCATCTTCCAAATTATTAAGGCTCATTGTTTTAAAGCAACAAAAAGTGAAATGCATACACAATTCCACATTATCGTTTCCAACAAACCAAAAGCTTAATTCATAGTTTTCAAAACCTTAATTGTTTCCAACATTCTGAGAAGCAATACAAACTGATAAAACTATTTTGGAGTAAAGCATTATTATAAAATTTGGTGTCCCGATACAATAGTTCCGTTTGCAAAGGAAAAAAAAAATCAAATCAGAAGATGATACAGTACCTGTTCAAGTCCGAAGAAATTACTCGAATCATAAAACCAATTTGAAGAAGACCAAACAAGCTGTGGAGACTTTAATTGGAAAAAAAATAGAAAACTTTCATTTACCCAGATCCAAAAAAAAAAAAAGGAAAAAAATATAAAAGAAAAAGTGAAAGAAGGAAGTGGACAATTACCAAAATCCAAGATATAAGAAGAATGGTGGTCCAATGGTAGTTCATATGGCGGTGGTAGAGGACGCTATGCCAGAGAAGGTAGAGATTGGGTCAGTGATGAGATTCTGTGGGTGAAAAAATTAAGGATTTCAATGGGTTAAAACAAAAAGATTAAATTGAATTTTAAAATTTAGCAGGGGTAATTTAATATACAGAAGGAAAAAGATTCACGCTCTCTACTTAACAAAACGAATCAAGACAATATCAGACTGGGAGGAAGACTGCGACTACTCTTAGACCACTTCGACTTAGGGTTAAAGTGAGGGTAGTCATGAGGCTAATTGGTAGTTATGCTTGCAAAGGATCAAGAAAAAAGCATGAAACTTTCACGATTAAGCCATAGGGGACTACTTTCAATACAGAATATCCGAAAGAATCTCAATTGGAAAACTGTTATCAAAGCGGGGATTTTTCCTTGTAAAGGGCCCTCACGTAAGACTTTC
>JAQSVH010000012.1:7095441-7105770 GCA_029448705.1 Adansonia digitata | reverse complement strand
TCTTTGGTGTGCATGAATATGTATGAAAGCAACACAACCAAACACTTTTGGTGGCAATTTGCAAGAGACATTTAAATTAAGGTAAAAAATCAGAAAGTGCAGCTATGGGGCTTTGATTATTTAATACTTTGGAAGGTACTCTTATCAAATGTGCAGCAGTTAAAATAGCCTCCCCCTAAAATGTTTTTGGAACTGTATGTTGAAACAAAATTGCTCGAGTGACATTGAGTAAATGTCTATTTGTTCGTTCTGTAATCACATTTTGTTAGGGTGTGTCTACACAAGATGACTTACGTATTATACCCTTTTTTTGAAAAAATGAGAGAGTTTGATTAAAATAGTCTCTTGCATTGTTTGATCTTACTTTTTTAATCAAACTTCCAAGTTGTGTACAAATCATTTTATGAAACATTGGAAAAATACTACCCACTTCTGATTTTTCTTTCATAAGAAATAACTAGGTAGTTCTAGTTCAATCATCAATGAATGTGACAAAAACATTTAGCTCCGGAAATACTAGAAATTCTACATGGCTCCTAAATATCAGTATGTATAAAAAAGAAAGGTCTAGTAGATCTTGTATTACTCAATGGAAATAACACCTGATGATGTTTAGCAATATCACAAGTATCACAATGAAAACTACTAACATCTTTATTCTTAAAAAGTGAAGGAAACATGTTTTTAAGTAAAACAAAAAATGGATGACCAAGACGGTAATGATGAAGCCAAATTCAAGATTTATTAGAAGATAGGTTACTTGAGGAGCAGGTGAGGGATAGCTAATTATTTTCCTTTTTATTGCCACTCATATCCTCAAGGTAATAAAGCCCATCATTCACCTCAACAACTCCAATCGTCCTCTCCGTAACCAGATCCTGAAAAACACAATGAATAGAATAGAAAGTTGCTTTGTAGTTTAGATCTTTGGTAATTTGATGACTGGATATGAGATTGGAGGACAATTTTGGGACATGCAACACGTTATTTAAAGATAAAGAATCAGACAGATTTACTGTTCCTTAGCCTGCAACGGTTATAGGAGATCTATCCGCAACAGTAATTTTTCTATTTCCTGGACATGGGTTATATGTTCTAAATCTGAGTGGGCTGTGAGTCATTTGGTTAGTGGCTCCTGAGCCGATGAACCAAGAGCCTAGGGAAAACATACTTGAGGCACTTAAAGCATGAGAGTTAAGGCACTTACCTGATTAAGCCAATGAACACGTGTTAGAGGACTTTTCGAGAGAACTTAAGAGGTTTCTTAGCTTGTCTATTTCTTTTTTCTTGAATTCTCCAATATCAACCTGGTTGGATTTTTCTTGAGTTTGATCTTCCCTATTAGTAAAGTAGGATTTTCCTCCTTTGAATCCTCTTTTACGACTAAGGACTTGTTCCTTCCCATGGAGTTTGAAGCAATTCTCTTATGTATGGAGTGGTTTTTGGCAATATGTGCACCAAATTGAGTCTTTATTTGACTCTGCATGCCCATTACCTATCGTCATTTCCTTATAGTTTAACTTTGTAGAAACCAGTGTTGAGCCTTCTAATGTTTTAGGCTCTAACACAACTTCTCTGTTATGCTCTTCAACCCGGATCAATGATATTGTCTCGTTCACAGATGGTAATTTTTCCTTTCCCTATATCTAGACTCTTACCTGATCAAATTCTACATTGAGACCTGCAAGGAAGTCATAAATTCTATCATTGTTGATAAAGCTTTTCAAAGTGGCTACATCTTCACTACACAGCATCTGAACACACCGATATTGGTCCATTTCCTGCCATAGGTTTTGCAGAAGGTTGGCATATTAAGTGATAGAAAGGTTACCTTGTTTAGTTGCTGAGATCTTCGTTTTGATATCTTAGATTAGGGCAACATCTCCTGCTTTTGAATAGTTTTATCGAACAGTATCCTATATGTCTTTAGCTGTTGGTAGGAATATGCAAGTGTTGCTTATTTCAGGTAACATGGAGTTCCATAGCCATGACATGACCATGGAATCCTCTTCATCCCAAGCAGCGAATTTAAGGTCTCCTTCTTTTGGTCCGATCCCAAGTAAGTGATTGAGTTTGCCTTTTCCTTTAAGAACAGTTTGAGCAAATTATGACCACTTCAAATAATTTTTTTCCATTAAGCCTGTAGGCTGTTTGGATGTTCTGCAAATCCCCTGTTTGTTGAGTATTCAATGTCTCTTCTGATTTGGTAGTGTAGTTGATTTCTGAAGTTTCAGACATGTCGAAGGTTTTAATAAGAACCAAGAAGAATTGGCAATCAAGGCCAATGATGAGAAAAGATCAGTAATAAAGATTGAGAAAATTGCATTTGGCAATAAAGACTTGGAAAGGAGAAAACACACAGCAGTGAAGGCTAACAGAAGGAGGTCTCAAGAGCAACAGTTCTGACACCGTGCAAAAAAAAGAAATTGAATTATTTTTATTGGTTCTAGGCTGTACATTATTTATACATATGGAATTTGACTTTTGTCAATTCCATGAAATTTGTTATCTCCCAAAAATTAGGAGCAAATTATTTTATCCTAAAAAAAAAAGCAAAAATCATGGGCAGTATATGGAATTTCTAACTATACAAAATAGGATATTTTAACTAGACATGGAATTTCTAGCTGTAAGATATTATGGATTTTCAATAGTTTCAATTTATGTAGCTATATGCTTTGTCAAAATTGACATTGATGATCACCTTCCCATACTCCTCTTTCCTTCTCTTTATAGCGTCGAGCATCTCGTTTGCAAGCAGGGTGCCATCCCCATTGTCTACCAAAGATGAAAGCCGACTGTGTGTCACTAACTTATGTGAAATAGCTTTAGTCTTTTAGATAGAATTTTTGCCCGGATCTTGTACAACAAATTTACTTGGCTGATCTGTTTAAGATCATTCAATCCCAGCAAGCACTCGACTTTTGGCATTAGTGCAATAAAAGCAAAATTCAAGCCTTTCTCTAGTTTTCCAAACTTGTGAGACTCCATTCGAAACTCCTAAAGCGTCTCTTTTATAACCTCAAGTTTTTAATTGAAGTCATCTGGCCTCAATGCCTTTGATCCTTCACACTCCCACAAAGCTATTTATAATTCCTCCTGAGAAAATAGGATTTCTAGCAAATAAGCTTCTTCTATAGAATGATTTTCAGAGGGTATATGTAAATGTTAGAAATGGGAAGAGGGCTCGGTATATGCTGTCTATGGAGAAAGGTTGTGGATGCGAAGTATGGCATGAGTCAAAAATGGATCTCGGTTAGTTGTAATAAAAAAGAGAATATCTTGTATATGGAGAGAGATTATTCACATTGGAGAGGAGCCAACATTAAGAAGAATATAGAAAATGATAGTTGTAAACTGCTGGTGAAGGGATACATACAGGTCGGGTACATGGGCAGAAACTAGTTATGGCCTATCGTCGTGCGCCACTACTAGAGCTTGATTTTGGCACCGAAAACCTCAAAACCTTATACAAGAATTTCCCTGGATATTGTAAAACATACAAAACCTTTGATAGGGGTTCTAAAAATGTGACAGGATGTTTACGGGATGACATATTTCCCGAAATCTAGGGGCTTTAACATGGCAGCAATCGGTGATAATCCGCCAGTATTTGAAGGAATGTAGCCTTTAGCGTAATTAACTGACTCATGCCCTACTGTTAGTCATGGTGTAGCGATTGAGGTCATCTCTCGTATCACAGTGCACTCTTGTGAGTCCATGTTTTGGCAATTAAGAGACTAGACTGCTGCTGCACGTTACAGGATTGTTTCCCTAGCTTTGTTTACAGATCAACAAAGATCCATTGATGGTACCAGCTTCACCGCTTCAACAAAAGAATCATAAAGTCTGCTCTTGGCACTTTGCAGTCAAAATCTCAATTTGATATCGACCTGAATGATTGGATATTGCCTACTATGTTTATGGCTTACTCCAGAAGTGAGATCAAAAGCACTGGTATTCCAGAGTTGCAGTTAATTGACTTGTTCACATTGACAAGTCTGAATCATTTGAATAAGGGTCAGATGAAAAAGATGCTAGCCTTTTAGACCTCATTGAAGACTACAATATGCTATAGGATCAAGTTTATGGGGTAGCTAAGCTTCAACAACAGTTACATAAGCAGTTTCCACTTTCCACTGAATCATTTATAGCACCTAGACAAGTGGCTTTGCAGAACACTCGATGAATCCTTGGGCAGGTGGCCCCTGGGGAGGAGGAGGTAATATAGAAGGCCCCGGCAGGAAATGCATTAACTCTAAGTAGAGGCGGTAAAATGAATCCGAACGTAAAAATTTATTTAAAAATTTGAGTTTGAGTTTGAATCAAATTTGATTTAATCAAAATGTCAATGGGTCGAATTTAAAAAAACCTAAACCCGAAAGAATCGAAACTCGAAATGAACCGAACCTAAAAGAATCTGAGCTCGACTCGAACCCGAACCTGAACTCGAATTTAATACTAAGAATAAATATTAAGAAATTATAATTAAATAATTTTTTTATAAATAAAAAACTTTAATTATGAATTTTATTATAATATTCTTTTAATAATTTAATTAAATATTAAAAACTTAATTTATATTTTAAATATGATTAAATTTGCTCATTGGTTGGGCTGGGTAACGGTCCAAATTTTTTTAAAATCCCAAGCTCAAGTCCTTATTTAACTTGTCAAAACCTACTTATTTAAGCCAGAATTACTGTTTATCACATTAAAGAATAATTTTTTATTAATATTATATATTTTATAATTAAATTTAAATAAAATATATTAATTTAAAATTATTATTCTAAGCCGGATCGAGCGAGTCTAATATAAAAATATGAAAATCTGGGCCCAGACTCAATTGGGTCGGGTTGGTAGCTTAACTCTTGATCAGGTCTATATATGATAAAATATTAATTTATCAAAAAGTAAATCATATCACGAGTTTAAGAACATTATCAACAAAATATATTATCCATTTATCATATTTTTTAAAATTTTATTAGTTACACTCATTAAAGATTAAGAGTTTGTATATATTGATAGTAAAATTTTAAATACTTTTTTGAATATTATTATTATTATTATTATTATTATTATTATTATTATTAATGGTAATTAAAATCTGATAATATTATAATAAAGTAATAAGATAAATTAAAAAATATAAAAACCGTAACAGATAATACTATATCAAAAATGAATTAAATATTAAATATTAATATCATATATAATTTAATTAAATATTAAAAATTTAACTTATATTTTATATATAATTAAACTTGCTCATGGGTCGGACCAAGTTGTGACTCAAATTTTTTTAAAATCTCAAGCCTAAGCTCTTATCTAACGTGCTCAAACTCACCTATTTAAGCCAAAATTATTGTTCATCACATTAAAGAATATTTTTTTATTAATATTTATATATTTTATGATTAAATTTAAATAAAATATATTATCTTTATTTAAAATCAATGTTTCGATTGGGCTAAGCTAATCTAAGATAAAAACATGAGAACCCAAGCCTAATCCTAATTGGGTTAGCTGAGTAGCCTGATTATCGAGCAGATCTATATATAATAAAATAATAATTTATCAAAACATAAATTATATCATGAGCTTTGAAAATATTGTTGGTAAAGTATATTGTTGATTTATCAAAATTTTTTAATTTAATTAATTAAATTCATTAACTATTAAGAGTTTATATATGTTAGTTGTAAAATTTTATTTACTTCCTTGAATATTTTTCTTCTTCTTCTTCTTCTTCTTATTATTATTATTATTATTATTTCAAGTAAAGATAATTAAAGTTTGATAATAGTATAACAAAATAATAAGATAAATTAAAAAATATTGAAGCAATAATAGATATATAATATAAAAAATAAATCAAATATTAAATATTACTACCATATATAATTTAATTAAATATTAAAAATTTAATTTATATTTTATATGTGATTAAACCTGCTCATGAGTTGGGCTGAGCCATGACCTAAATTTTTTAAAATCTCTAGCCTAGACCCTTATTTAATGTGCCTAGACTCGCCTGTTCAAGCTAGAATTATTGTTCATCGCATTAAAAAATATTTTTTATTAATATTTATATATTTTATAATTAAATTCAAATAAAATATATGTTATTTTAATTTAAAATCACTGTTTTGAGTCGAGTTAGGCTAGTCCGAAACAAAACAATGAGAACTTGAGCTCAGGCCCAATTGGGTTAAGTGGGTAGCCCAATCCTTGAGCAGGTCTATATATGATAAAATAATAATTTATCGAAAAGTAAATTATATCATGAGCTTTGAAAGCATTGTCAATAAAGTATATCATCCATTTATCATTTGTTTTTAAAATTTAATTAGTTAAACTCATTAAATATTGAGATTTTATTCATATTAGTAGTAAAATTTTAAATACTTCTTTGAATAATAATAATAATAATAATAATAATAATACTTGAAATTATTATTATTATTATTATTATTTCAAGTAATGATAATTAGAGTTGATAACAATATAACAAAGTTATAAGATAAATTAAAAAAATACGAAAACCATAATAGATAATACCATATCAAAAATAAAAAAAAAATTACATGTTAGACAAGTAACTAAAACTGGCTATGAGTCAGACAGTCTGCTCAATACAATAGGCTTGGTACGATCAAGCTCAGGTCTTAGATTTTAAGTTTTAAACACGCTTGACCTGAAACAATATTTTTTTTAAATAAAATAATATATTTTATTTGAATTTAATTATATGTAAATATTAATATAAAAATAACTTATTAATATTATGAACAATTATTTATACTTAAATAGGTCAGCCAGACTAAATTCGGCCCTGAGTTTTGAATTCAAAATTTTTTCAAGCTGCGGCTAAGCCCATAGAACCGAACTAAGATTTTTGTCGGCCAGACTGGACCAAATTTAGGCCTAGGTTTAGGATTCAAATTTACGTAAAATGATTACATTTAATATCAAATAAAAAATAATTTAAATACACTCAAATTCGAACTCAACTTAAACCCAAACCCGAATTAATCCAAATCTGAATAGATCCGAACCCAAAAATATTTAAACTCAAAATAACCTTTCTCAAATTCGCCCAATTACCACTTCTACCTGCTGGCTTGCACATGTAATTTATTGTAGTATATATATTTGTTATATTGATTTATTTAATATTATAATCATATTTAACATAATTTAATTTATATAAATGTTAATATATTATAATTTATATAATATTTTTTAAAATATTTATATATTTATATTATATTTTAATTATTTTTATAATATTATATTTGTATAATTATATATAATATTATTACTTATATATTTTACCTCTTTTTCTTTTGCTATCAAATCTTAAGTAGCTTACGTTATCCTTTCGGGAAAACTTGGCACCTGACTCGGTAAATTACGCAGCGTAAATCTTTAACTGTAGTTAGTGTATTTGAGAAAGCGTACGGCTATCAATGAGATTTAAGGGCCGCGTTTGTTCCATGATTCAAAATTAATGATTTTCCCATGGGTGTAGACTATGAACCGGACTGCTTTGTCAGAGGAGCGTTCAAATATCGAATACGAATATAATTTTTTAACATAAAATATATATTAAATACATAAAGTTATATAAAAATATAAAATAAAATCTATCACAATTAAAACACAGTAATGATTAAACATATTTAGATAAGATCAGATATTTTTAATTTTTTTTTGAAATATAGAATTAATAATGAAAATTTTGATTCTAATGAATTCCCTAAGGTTTGCTAATAGTCGCATGATCTGTTGATTGAACGATAAATTTTTAATTTCAATAATCAAATATTATACTCAGACAATTTTAAATATAATTTTTTTTTTTAATTTTCATTTTTTAAATTAAAAAATAATTTAAAAATTTTAAAAAAATATTTATACAAATATTAAATTAAAAAAATATCAATTTTATAATTTTATAAAAAATAAATTTTATTATAATATTTTATCATACTCATACTTTAGTCTTTAAAAAAATTTTACATTATCATATATACGTATCATATCTTACTTGGATTGCTAATCCGCGTGCTAAGATCTATGTATCGTGTCTTACTTCTTCTTACTTCTTAAAAATTAATTAATTTTTAATTAAAAATTTTAATTAATTTTCACATTATTTATGTATCGTGTCTTACTTCTTCTTATATTATGCATGATTTATCATAGAAATTAAATTTTAGCTCTAAATTAATATCTTTAAGAATTATATTATTAAACTAACCAGACATTAATGTAAATATAATATTTAAAACTTTAAATCGATTTTCCACAACGAAACACAAGCATTTTACTAATTTAAATAAAAATTAATAAAAATATTATATTTAAATTTAAAAATAATTTATCTTATATTCACGTTACGAATAAAAATTATATAAATATACATATAAATACAAATTGTTAAATCTAAATTTAACCGGCTAAATGTTGATGGATGGATAGGATGGCCCCATAAACATAAAAAAATATTAGTTATATATAATAAAAATATGATAACAAATTATTGTTTATTTTTATAGGCATTATATTTATTTTTTTATTTAAAAAAAAAGCGAGGAGGGGGGGGGAAGAAGATTAGAACAAGAAGACAAATGAACTGACAAATGAACAAGAAGACCGCTGTGAAATTGCAAAGTTTCGTTAGGGTTTTAGACGGGTAGCCCAGCCCTTGAGTAGATCTAATTATCAGTATATTAAATATATAAAAGTTTACGGATTAGAATGAGTCGAACTTAAAATATTTTAAATTATTTATTTAAGCTTGAATTTGATTTGGTTTGATCAATAAATTTAAATTATTATTTTAAAAAATTACATTGATATTTACATATTTTATAATTAAATTTAAATAAAAATTTTATAAATTAAACAATGATTAAGATTGGACCGGACAAGGCCAAACCGAAAACATGCTATTCAAAATAAATACATACATTATATTATATTATATTATGTTATAATCATATATATTATATCTTTAATTATTTTTAGAATTAGTATTTGATAAATTGAAGGTAAAATTTTTTTAATTTTATAAGTGGATTAAGAGCTTATCATGTGTTCTATTTTTATTATATTTAAGGGGTATTTGTAATCATCTTAATATTACTTGTGAACTCTAAAAATTTCATTAACAATGTACAAAAAATTTTCCCTATATTTATAAATTGTGCATCAAATATTCTAATTAAACCCATATAATATATTATAATGGTATCAATTATATTTTTAATTATATCTATTAATTAATGTATGTATAAGCTAATTTTTTTAATTTATATTCAGTATATTGATAGTGTATATGGTTGTTAGCTGTTAGTAAAACCGATGATGATACTTTGAGGTGTAATTGGCCTAAATCAAGCTCAAGCAGTAAGAAGCTTAAGCTCAACTTAAAATTTAGGGTTCAAAACTTCTCGAACCTGATCTAAGTTTACTTTTAAAATTTGAGTTCAATTTAAGATAAAATTTAAAAAAAATACTTAAACTTACATAATTAGGTTCAATTAGGATCATTTACCTAGTAGAAAAGATCTCGATTATTATGTTCGACTTCAAACTCGATTTTTATGATCGAGTTTGAATTAAAATTAAGATTAATAAAAATATATATTAAAAATAAAAAAATTAATTAGATTTACAAACTACTCGAGTCAATCATTTAGATACTTGAATTTAACTCGTTTGACTCGACAATAATCGAATTAAATTTAAATTTTTTTGCATTAATCTTGCATAACTTGTAAATTTATATATATATATATATATATAGTTTACATATCCAATATCACCTTATTAAAAAAATTTTAAAAGTTAAATACAACTAGCTTTATTTTAGTAAGGTGATGCCTAAGTCTATAAATTTATACCTGCATTATATAAATCCAGAGAATAATCACATGTTACTCTTTATTTTTTTCAATTAAAAAAAAGAAACGATTAGAGCAATAAGAGAAGGAAGAGGCGACCAAGTCGGAAGGAAAACTCCGGGAAACTACTCCATTACAAAACCCACAGTGATTTGCCGAAAAAGAACTATAAAAAACGCTGACGTGACGCTGCTGACGCAAAAGTTCCGCTTAGAACCCACGTCATTGATGTCGACCTTCTGATCTGTCTTTTTTCTTTTGCTTTTTTAAAGACTAGATTCTGCCCTTTTCCTATAAATTATTCTGCGGAGTTTCAACGCTCTTTCACTTCACGCATCATCCTCTCCCCCCCCCCCCCCCCCCACAAAAAAAAAAAACCAAAAAGAAAGGAAAAAACCCCAGACAAATC
>JAQSVH010000012.1:7015062-7034647 GCA_029448705.1 Adansonia digitata | reverse complement strand
ATATATATATATATATATAAAACGTAAAAATTAAATGTACTTGCATTAACACATATTTCTGATTATCCCCGAATTTGATGACATAGGGCAAGACACTTTGGATGGCCGAACACGTATGTATTTACAAAGGCAATGGGAGAAATGATTGTGGGGGAATTGAAAGGGAATATACCGGCAGTCATTGTACGGCCTACAATCGTGACAAGCACTTACAAAGAACCATTCCCTGGTTGGGTTGAAGGAGTCAGGTAATCATTATTAGCTACTATAATGGAACCCTTTAATTTAACTAATATTTTTCTTGAATTATTGGAAAAAAAAATTGGAAAATTGTAATTAAGCTAAGCTCTATAAGTAATTTTTGCCTTGGATTTTTTTTTTTCAATTTCTTAAACTAATTCTACTTCTTTGTGTTTATAATATATAGAACTATCGATAGCCTAGCAGTTGGCTATGCTAAAGGTAAATTGACATTCTTTCTTGGAGATGCGGAGGCAGTAGTTGATGTGGTGAGTTCAAAAATTATCCTCCATTTTTGTTACATAGGTAAAAGTCTTTAGATATTGAGTTTCGAGTTTAATCATGATTTTGAATATGAGTTTTTCTATGTTTAGGATTTCAATTTCGATACTTACATATATATATTTTTTAATAACGGATTTTAATTTTTAATTTATAGGACTAAATCGATATGTAAAGATAATTTTTTAAATTTTTTACAAAAATATGTCAAATCTATTTGAAAACAGAATTTTTATATGCAACACATAGCATTGAAACTTACAATTATAAGTATATTAACTTTTAAAATGGGTTTTCGGAATTTGATCCGTATTGGATTTGAACAAACAAAAATAAAAATGCTTTGGGTTTGGATTTGATTTGGTCTGAACACGTCAAGGATGAATGCTTATCTCATTTGACCCAAAAAAAAAAAAGGAAAGAGTTTGGGTAGACTTTTATCTAATATTTGCATTTGCCAATTTCCAAAATCTGAGATCAGATCAAAACATAGTTAGTCACTGCTTCTTACAGGTCCACTATTGAGAGGGTTTATTTTTTTATTTTACAATTTGCAGATACCAGCTGACATGGTGGTGAACGCCATGATTGTAGCAATGATAGCTCATGCATCAAATCAACCATACGAGTCCATTTATCATGTCGGTTCCTCAGTCAGCAACCCCATAAAATATACTAATCTTCAAGACTATGGCTTCCGTTACTTCACCAAGAAACCATGGATCAACAAGGATGGAAAGCCTGTAATAGTTGGCAAGGTTACAGTCATGAAAAGCATGGAGAGCTTCCACAGATACATGGCAGTTCGATACTTACTACTTTTGAAGGTCTGAAAAAGGCCTCGTTTTTTTTTTTTTTTTCTTTTTGAAGCTTCAAAAAGTTCCCATTATTTGATTAATTAACTAATTAATTTATCATTTCTCTTTGTTCTTGTTTTGCAGGGATTGGAATTGGCAAATGTAGCATTTTGTCAGTACTTCCAAGGTGTTTACAGCAATCTTAATAGGAAGATCAAATTTGTTATGCGATTGGTAGATATTTATAGACCATACTTGTTCTTCAATGCCACGTACGTCCTCTAAATTTTTTAATGTTCTGAATCTCTTAATTCATTAGACTATTAAGTTTACAGTGTTATCTGATGGTAAAGTGCCCTGCATTTTTTAGTTTTAATAATCGGGATTCAATTTCTGACAACTTCGAAGATCGACGAAAACTTAACTTCGTTGTTTGATGGGTGCAGCTTTGATGATTTAAACACCGAGAAGTTGCGAAGGGCAGCGAGAATAAGCCTGGTGGAGAGCGATATGTTCTACTTCGACCCCAAATCCATTGACTGGGAAGACTACTTCATGAACATTCATATTCCAGGAATCGTAAAATACATTTTCAAATGATAAAAGAAAAAAGAAAGAGAAGAAAAAAGAATAGTGTTGTGTTTCCTCAAATGCTCTTTAAAATTCATGGTTTTAAGTTAAGTGTCATTTATTATTCATGGCAGCATTAAAATTATGTATAGCTGTCAACAAAGGTGTTCTAAGAGTTTCATCAAAATGTACCTTGGTGTCTTCCTACATATATATATTGTTTTTATGAATATATGCATTCAAAGTTTGTGGAATTTGAGATGGAAATAGAACAATAATTATGTGTTAATTTCGTTTGTTATCATAGCTTACTCTCTTTTTTTTAAATAAAAAAATGGAGCGTAAACCTTCTGTTATGACCACCTTATGAACCAACTAAATTAGGAGTTGGACACTCATTATTTCTTTGGTTGTTCAATAATGGCTTAAATTGAGGATAAAAAATATCGATAAAGATTTGGAACTCAATTAGTAAAATTGGTGGGGAGAAAGAAAAAGTTTTTTCCCCTTGTCAAACTGGTAATGTCCATGATACGTATTATATAACATTTCATTTAAGATCAAAACTCATCTTAATGGTACTTTTATACCTTCTTCATTGAAAGACATTAGGGAAATATAGTAATATGATTAATGTACACAAAAAAAAAACAGCAGTGTTACAAGGGTTGAAGTTGCTGCATATGGAAAATTTGAAGCAAAATTGGAAGATTATTTCTGTTGACAGAAAATTAAGAAAAAAAAAAAACTACTCGGGGGTTGAAACAGGCTTCAGCTTGCCATTCATAATTAGGAGTAGCTATAACTGTGGTGAATTATGGGGACCTCTCTTTCCTTTTACCCGCCATGGATCTGGTTTTATCATCAGACATTTGATAGGAATCCTGACTATCATGGCTGCGATTATCGCTTGAAAGCATCTCAGAATCGCCTGCTTTTGACAACGCTAACTTGCAGCAGGGACCATTAACAATTTCACAAGTTTCCATGTTGGAAGCAATTGCTGTTTTACCTACTAGATCTTCACAAGGATCTGAGCTGGTAACGCAGAGCCAAGTTCTGGATGCCTCCTCGTTGCTGTCACATACAATGGGGACATGCCATGATCCTTTTTCTGATTCCTGAAACAGAGATTCATATCTTTATATTCCAATGGAAATACTATGAGTTTAATATTAATACACAAGTTGTCAGACAATAGCTAAATCATAACCTTCAATCAATGTTTGAAAAACCGGACTGGAGGTCAAACCAGTATGACCTCTATGTCACCGGTTCAACTGCCAACCGGATTGTTTAATTAACGAAGGATTTAAATATTAAATAAGTATTAAATATAGTGAATACTTAATAAAACTATACATCTAGCTAAATTTTATGGTCTTTAATATTAGATCCATTGGGTTACAACTTCAAATCTCATTAAATAATACAATTTTTTAAATATATATATATATATATATTAAAAATAAGCTTACACCTGGCTCTTCAGGTTTTTTCTGGGCTTTTACCTGTTCAACAAATTTTCACTAGTTCTCCAAATTTCCAGTTCTATAACATATACTAGACCAGACTAGGCACTAGCCCAGTTCAACCGGCCAGTCACAGTGCCTTCAAGTAGAACATGCCACCAAATGAAAGTACAACGGCAAATAACAAATGATACCTGAATGACGATAGAGTATGAGGGTGGCATCTGAAGTTTCAGGGTTCCTTTCAGAAAAGTATATCGAACCTACAAATAAAACACAAGTCAATTTATAAAGTGAGATTCCATTTAACACTAATCACAAATGAGTAAGACACTTTCCTTAAGAATTTAAACAAAAATCAAAATAGAAAGTCATGCATTAAAATCCATGTCCAAAGACAGAATTGGACCATTTCGATAACTTAGCAGAAGATGCTGAAGCGAGACTTAAAAAAGAAGCATATGTCTTCTTCAAAGTCATAGACTGGCTCAACTTACTAGTAAAGTTGCAAGTTTCAGTGCGTTAGACATGATGCAATCATGTTATAGAAGATTTAAGTAGCATTCCGTTGCAAAAACTTGATGCAGAAAAATAAAATAATAATGTAAACTGCAAGTTGTAAATATTACCAACTTATGTTTACTCGGGTATGATTTTCGGATACAGGTATGTGCCAACACGGGTATGTTGAGTATTTCAAAGTTTTTCCATGTATTTAGAGGGTCATACTGCATAGTCGCATACCTATTTCCAAATATGCGTCGGACATAGGTGTCAAATGTGGGTATTTAAAGAACAATGAAAAGTCGGAGGAATAAAGTTGCCAAATGCACTTTTTAACACATATATCAGAACAAGAACAACAATTTGTATGAAGTAAAATAAAGATAGGAACAATATTGTTGAATGTCAATTCAGGATTTCAGACAGCAAAAACCTGGTGCCTTTCTTTCCATTTGAGAAAGAAGCTGCTTCCTAGGAGTTCAAAAATGTGATCCCGCATTTCATCGTTTGTCACAAGTAGACATCTAAGTTTTACAGCAGCATAAAGCCAATACCTATATATAGCAGAATTTTCTTTATCAAGCTCAAATTAACATCAATTAGCAATTGAAAAACAGAATAATCCTTCATAAATTCTGTGCCACCTATAGTGAAACGACTCCAGATGAAGCCGCTACGATATCCACTTTGATACTAAATTTTCTAGTGCAAGCATATGGAGACTTGTCAAGCTAAAAAAGGGGCACTGACTGATGTAAAACCATGAAATTTTGAATCAGATTTAACCTAAGGAACAAATGGGCTTAAAGTGATAAATGAATCAAAGTTCGTTTTTCTCAATATCCATACCAGTCATCATTGGAACCATTAGGAGTTGTATAAAGAACACCAATACTCGTCCATTCTTCCACCAGCTTTCTGTAGGAAGGATTTTCCAGGAGGGTTCGTACACGTTTATTATGGAGGACGACAAGCGGCCATTTATTCCCACTTCTAGTATACATTTCTTTTATGACAGCATCGAGCTGCTCTATTGCAATTTTTACAAAAAATGAACCACAATCAGTAATACAAATCGGGAGACAGAAAGACATAGAAAGAGAAGAGCAAACTAAACAAGCCAACTGTTGGATATACAACCTGAAGAACACTGAATCCACCCTCTGCAAAATTTTGTTGGTAGAGCCCAATATTTGCTCCATCCACTATGGCTTCATAATCAGCATGCTTTTCCAACCAATCCTGTATTAGTGATATATAAATGAATAAGTAAACCGCAAAGAAAACAGTAAGAACTGGGTGAAATGGAATATTGTGATATTGTGATATGATTTTTCATGTCAATATTATGGCTTGTTCATGTTTTGACGTTTTCCAATTCTTTAAGTAGCGCATAAGTTATAGTTTCACATCCTTATAAATGACTGATTATAAAATTTATATCATTTATCTCTATATTAAAGAATAAGGAAAGAAACCTATCACAACATGCATAAAGAATGCACTGCTAACTCCTAGAGGCAATGATCATAACCAAATTATTAAGAATGCTCCCAAAATCGAAACCTAGTCTATAGAAATTTGTATAATCCAAAGAAATTTTAGCCATTGCACATTATATTGGTCCGAACTCCGAACTAACCAACAAGCTTAAAACATTAAACCTCTATAAAGGGATGTATGCGTAGGCTTCCATATTAATATTCTGGCAGTCTGCGAATAGAGAGGGGGGTTCAGATTGATTGTATGAAAGACTAAGCAAGATTCATGTGGACATTCTCAAATCAATGGATTCAAATACAAAAGCAACAGAAGAAATTAATAATCCCACAAATTGTAATAACAACAAACATCAAACCTTAACAAATTTTATACCAACAGACCACATAATGAAATTGTAACAAGCAAATTAATCAAAATATCAAACCTTTTGCAACAGGAACAACAAAATTCCAAGAGCGTCAACCTACACTAAAGGTCTACACCTAGTTACCAACAACCATGTTTTCAAGGTTTCTTTCATTCAATATGTACAATCAATCATACCAAACATAAGTAATAGAACATTGCATAATGTAAATTAAACTCCATGGAGCTAATTCAAGGAAGAACAAGCACTTCGCAAATATCTTCCTCACCTGAAACTCCCTAAAGTTAGCTTTAACTTCCCTCTCCATAGCCAACCCAGCAACCGACTGCGCAAACTTCTCAGTCTCCACATCATCAATATCAACACAATCTAACTGCTCTCCACAGCAACAGCAGCGACCGTTTGGCTTGACATTCCCTTTCCTCACTACCCACTTCCCTTCCCCAATCCACCCCAACCCATGCCAACCACCCCCATTCCTCAAAATCGACTCTTTCACAAAAGCCACCTCATATTTTGCTCTCTTAAAACTCTCACTTCCTTTACTGCAAAACCAATCCTCCAAAACCTTCGCTGTCTCCTCACTGACCCACCTCATGCTCCTCCTCAACTTCTGCAAATAATTGTAAACTCTCTCCCCTCTCCCAGTATCCGCACTAAGTTTCAATAAAGCAGCAATTTGAGGTTCCTCCAAGCTCAACCCCATCTTACTTATATCCTCCTCTACTTCATAAGCCTTCTCAGCTTCCAACTTCTGGCAAAAACAAAACAATGCAGGCTCATAAGTACGAAGCCTCGGCGAAACCCGGTAATCACCTAACTTTTTAACCATTTCAAAAGCGTAATCCCCATCACCTTTCGCCGCGGCTAAACGAGCAATGGCAGTAACAGAAGCTTCATTAGGATGGATATTTAAGACCCTCATATGGTCAAAAACTCGAAACCCATATTCTAGAGCAACGTTTTTAGACTCAGGGTCGGCGGCAAAAGTGGAGCAGAGGTAAAGGAGGGTGTTGAAATGGTGTTGGTTGAGGCAAGTTTTGTTGGAAATAGCCGACTCGTAAAGGGAAATTGCGGCTTTGAGGTCTTTGGATTTGGAGCAGGAATTGAGTTTATATAGAAAATTGGCTTCGGGGTTTTTTGGGGTTTTCTTTTTTTTGGTTGAAGTTGTTGAGTTTTGGTGATGGCTTGCGGTAGCCATGGATACAATGCTTTTTCCTGATATAAACCCTAAAGATTTCCAAATCAGAAACGGAAAAACCCTGCCAATTGCCTTGATTGCTGGGATTTTGGGTAAGTTGCGGTTAAGTATTTATAAGTTTGAGCTGGGCTTCAAGTAATGATTCTGTCATTTGTATTGGGCTTTAAATTCCAAAATATCGTGCTTACTAAGCTTTCAACCCGTGATCAAAACATAGCCGTTTATACTATTACAGCTGGAGTTTCAATCCTTGCTGCTTTCGCGGAACTTAGCATCTATGACGGGTTCATCGGACGGCAATCGCTTCATTATGTACAATTTCGAATCTGGAACATCAATGGCTTGCTCTCATGCTACCGCAGTTACTCTGATTGGGGTGTCAGTGTCGAAGGGCACATATCTAACAGGGTTCAATTTCTTTTAAGATTTCCATGTATTTCGAAACTCCTTGAAGTTAACCGTGCCTGTCTCCGGAGCTGCTAAGCCTGGTTTAGTGTATGAGACATTTAAAATTGACTACATCAGGTATGCAATGAGGCTACAAGGGAACATGTCCAAAGTTTGGTAATTGATGAACATGCTAATTGCTCAAGCATCTTCAAGTGGCCATGTTTGGAGGCCACGAAGACCTAAAATAATGGATCCATGCTTTTGTTGCAGAAGGACCTTGTGTCAAGAAATTCAGCTGTTTTCCATGGTAGAGTATCTAATCTATCTTTCCTTTTTCATAGGACCATAGGATCATGCATGCAATGAGTCGAGAACAAAGAAAGGAAGTTGGTTCTCCAGTTTTAAGGAGAGTCCCTAATCAGAACAGGGATCTTATGGATAAACAAATAATGCATTCAAATTTTATTGCCTTTCTGTTTGAATTTTACTGAATTTCAGCCAGCAGCAGTAGCAGCATGAATAATAGGTGTCATACTCGGTTTAGCAGAGCATATCCAAGACTCAAATGCTGTCTTTTTCACTCGTTCTTGATGAGGAAAATGTGAACAGCATAAAAGAAGTTTCAAAAACAGGGTAACAAGCATATTTTTTTGGAAGAGAGTAACGGACTCACTATATGGTATCAGACCTAATCATTGCATTGTTCTACTACATGTAGGGTGAGCCAACTGTGAATTTGCGCTGAATATCCAAGCAGCACATCTCACCAAACTCCAAATGTGTCTGTCGGAAAGAGAGTCAATCAAGTCGAGCAATTTGCCTTCTTCGGCCCTGCTATCTTCATGTTTGGCATTACTTCAACTTATAATCTCGTTGCCTTGGAGAAATTCTGTTCAGCCCTCGTCTAAATCTCAACTTGGAAGCTTTAAGTGTGCTTTCAACGAGGAATCTGTATTACATTTTACCAAATTAAAAGTTACAGTATTAGATACAATTTTTCATTTATTCAGTGAATGAATATTGTTATTTATACGTTGATCACAAGATTAACACCAACAAGATGGCTTATACATATATATATATATATATATATAAGGATGTATATGTACAGTTACATATTTCGTTGACAGCTTCTACCATGAATCTCGACAACTGCATTTGCCCTCTCTGAAGTGGTGAAAGGTGCAACTGTCCTTGACAACCAATTCTCGATCTACAAAGGTTGACATAAACTTGCATGCAGAATGACAACTACCACACATCCTAACACTCTTAGTCACCCTTACGGTCATTCTGTTGGGTAATGATAAGAGCCCGAATGCAATGGCCTTCATCTCAGTATGACCAAGACCTGAACCATCATATTCTTCCTCTTCTGCATCATGCAGCAAATGGTTTCTTTCTGCTACATATGCCAACTCCTCCATCTCTCTTTCTAACTCGGCCAATTTATAAGAGACTTCTTCAGTTGGATTTTGGTCCGAGACAAATTCATATATTTTGTTTTGCACTTCTATGCAACTACAATTTGGCCCTATTGTTTTAGTTTTGCCTTCAATTTTTGATGCGTCTTTCCACTTGCCGAACATCATCAGAACCTTCTGAAGCAGTAGATTTGCAAAGCAGTCATTTGGATCTAGTTCTAATAGCTTCTCCAAAGCAAATTTTGCCACGTCCATATTACCAATAACTCGGGCAGATGAAAGAAGTGTACTCCAAATCATTGTGCCAACCATATCTGGAACAACCTCATTAATAAAGTTCTCCACTTCTTCTAGCATTCCAGCTCGTGCAAAAGCTTCTATAATGCAGGAATAATGCTCTTCTAATGGCTTGACTCCATAAACGACTTCCATGGACATTAATAGGCTATGTGCCTCATCTACCCGACCCATCTTGCCACAAGCTTTCAAGATTGATTTTAATGTGGATGAGTCCACTAATTTATTCCGCCTCCTCATATCATTAAACAAAGCCAGAGCTTCAGATGGATGTCCATGGTCAACTTTTGCAGAGATGATAGATGTCCAAGACAGAGAACTCTTCTCAGGCATCAACTTAAATGCCAAATCAGCCTCTGCAATTTGTCCGCATCCAGAATACATCTGAATGAGACCATTTCCACTTATAGGATGTGATAGAAGACCCCTTTTGGTCATGTAAGCCTGAGCTTGCATCCCCATACGCAAAAGCACTGGGCTTGCACAGGAGCTGAAAATACCACAAACAGTGATCGGCTCGATACACCCTGAGCACGATTGAATCCTCCTGAGAAGTTTGTGAATCATTTCATGGTCTTTTGCCTTGAGGCAGGCCTGTATCAATAAATTCCATGAGATCTCAGCATCTGAAATCAAAGAACATAGCTTCAGTGCTTGTTGGTGATCGGATAATTCCGAATAAAGATTAATAAGCAGGTTAACTACAGAAACATTTGATTCAAAACAAGTTTTGAGTATCTTGCAATGCAATTCTCTTCCCTTTCTAAGATCACCTAAAGCCACACTAGCTAGAATAACAGAGGTTAAGGTGAACTCATTTGCTTCAATACCAGTAAACTGCATTTTCTGGAAAAATGTTAGTGCTTCCACAAACCACCCATTCCAACAAAGTCCAGATATCAAAGCCGACCACATTACGGTACCTGGGTCTTCTACTCTTTCAAAAACCCTTAAAGCAGCCTCAGGCATCCCGCACTTGGAATACATATCAATCAAAGCGCTTATAACATATGGATCAGAATCTACAGCAAGTTTCTTGGCCAAGGAGTGGAATAGTTTCCCTGCATCAAGATTTGATGATATAGAGCACCATTTTAGCATGCTTGCAATGATAATATACTCATTGGATTCTCCTCTTTCTAAGCCAGCATACAACTTCAGAGGAACTTTTTCCCAGTGATCTGAGCTCTCATGCTCAAAGCAGTCAACATACATATCCAAAAGAGAGCAGATAACGTAGTTATTTGATGCTAAACCTGTCCTAACTATATATCCATGAACCTGCCTTCCGTAGTCCATTTCGTGTAAACTAGAAACTGCCTTGAGAACACTAGCTATGGTGAAATCATCACAATAACAGACTTCATGCACTAAAACTTTAAAATTCCTAAGAGCTTCAATGTACTTAGAATTATGTACATAACCCATAATTAATGTGTTCCAAGAAACTAAATCTTTCTCAGACAGCCGATCAAAAACTCGTCTTAGTCCTTTTAAATCCCTACATTTTGCATAAAAATCCATTAAACTATTGTCCAAAAACAAACAACACCCTTTCCCAAGTCCTTTCTTAACCATTAAACCATGAACTTGAATTCCCAAGTTTAACTCCTGCATATTGGAACATGCCTTGATAACCATTGAAAACACAAAAGCATCCAATTCAATTCCCTTGAAAACCATATCAAGGAAAACATTCAAACCTTCTTTTTCAAATCCATTTTTCACATAAGCACCTAACAATGAACTCCAAGCAACCAAACCAGGCTTCTCAATCCCATCAAAAATAAAAACAGCATCTTCCAATAGGCCACAACTTGAATACATATTCACCAAAGAATTCTCCAAAAAGCCATCAAGAAAAGCCTCTCCTTTTTTCAAAACTTGGCCATGAACCCCTTTGCCAAACCCCAATTCTCTCATTTCTCCACAACTTCTCAACACAACCGCGTAAACAAACGAGTCGGGGCGCACCATTTTATCACCAGACAGCATCTCTTTAAACAATGCCAAGGCTTCTTTACTAGGACCATGTTTGGCATAGCCTGACATGAGGATAGTCCAAGATATCAGAGTTCTTTCAGGCATTGAGTCAAAGAGATCACGCGCTTCTTGCATGAAACCTGAATTTATATACATCTGAAGGTACAGGTTGAAGTAATAAAGTGTTGATTTTGGATTAGGATGGGGTTTAAGGAAATGGGCTGGTTTTAGTTGTTTTAAATTGTAAGTGGTAATGTGATTAGGTTTAGGAAAATGGGTTGCATTGGGAGTTTGGTTTTGAAGAAAAAAAGGAGGGAAAGAGGGAGTAATAGGAGAGCATGTCAGCAGCGATTGCATGGAGATTTTCTTGTGGCAGTTGGAATTCTTTCTTTTTCTTTTTCTGCGAGACAGAAAGCATGAGTAGTTTAGAATTTAGAAGGAAGAAGTGGTGAAGCAGTGAGGCAGACGCTATGAAGGGAAATTTTGGATGGTCATCTTTCATTCCATGGATAGATAAGAGATTAACTGATTTATGGTGTTTCATGGTATTCCCCACATGCAATACGCTGCTAGCCAAGCAGCCAATAGCCAAGATGATGATGATGACGGTAAGACAAAATAAAATGTACTATTTCACTATCACAATCACCTTAAGAATTAAGAATGCTGATTTAGAATTTAACCAACTCGTATCTAAAACTTTACTTTAAACCCCACTTTGGCAAATAATAATAATACCCCATCTCAATACATTTTTGAAAAATATGTAACTCTTTCGCAAAAAATTTAAGCTTTGTGTTATTCTCAAATCATCTCTGTTTTTGTATCCTATGTTGTACTTTAATATGGTTTTTTATGTTGTGAATTTCATTTTCAATCGTAAATATTTCATATTTCTTTATCAAATTTATTACTTGGTTCCGAACTTCTAATCAAAGATAAACAAAACATTCTTGCAATTGTGTGCTATCTTCAATTTTTCTTCCATGCCACCTCAAAACCAAGTTAATACTTGGGAAAACCAACTTCTTCTTGACCATCTATAACTAACTACTCTTGTATAAAAATCATTCCGAAGGGTTTCAACTGATGACAACTGGTCTGGGCTTGTTGCTTGGGTTATGTCCTGTCGCTGGGGTGGGCTGACTTGGTCGTGTCCTTCACTGCTTCCGTGTATTGGTCCAGAAGCAATACACATCAATGTAATTCCCCCGTGAAAACAGGCCCTCCAAAAACAACGGGCCAACAGTTTGATATGAAAGAAAAATAGTTTTCTCCGGCCTCTACTAGTTGTTCCTCTCTCTCTTTCTCTCTCCCTCTCTCAAGCAAGCCACTTTTCTCTGGAAGTCCAGAAAAACCCATTTCTCTCTGCGACTTAAAATCTCCAAAGTATTCTTCTGGTTATATTTTTGTCTTCACATGTTTGTTAAAATGCCACATTCGAAGCTGTCTTTCTTTTTTTTTTTTTTCTCTCCAATCTGTCCCCTAGGCTTTGTTGTTTCAAATATTTCAAAATTGATATCTTAGAAACTTTGTTGATTCTCTTTTTTATTTCACAGGTTTTAACTGACCCTGGACAATAATTGATTATCAATTTCTTCTTGCTGGGTGGAAAGCTAACTACAAAAGGAACCATGGATGGTATGTGCTGGTTTTGCTATCTTAGTTTAAATGTATGTTATTGAATTTGCAAGTAAAGAATTTGTTTGATTTATGGTTTCTAAAGTTAAAAGGGAATAAATTTTGCTTGTGATTTTAATGTGAAAGATTTTCCATTTTTGTTATATGCCAAAGTATGACTGAACATAGTTCTACCCTTTAACACTCTTTATATTATATTTGCCTTTTATCAGCAGAGATAACAGCCCTTAGCAGTTGAAAAATTTACCAAATAATTGTTAATTGTTTAACATAGGCATTGATTCATGTCTATTCAAAGATATGGGAATCTTTTGCTTTCTGTCAATACTATTATTGTTTGAAATTATGAAATGACCAATACTCATGAATGATTTTCTTGTTACCTGCTTTGGCGGTTTCAGTTGATTCACAACCGACTATGGAGGAAACTATATTGGTTGGCGATGATCTAATGATGGGGCCACCATCTCCTGTCATCCCACAAGAAATTGCATCTCATGTGGTTGAAGGTGTTGATTTGTGCGATGGGATCTTACGGAATTTGTTTTTGTGTAAGTCCTGTTTTTTTTTCACTCGATATTCTTATGTAAATGGTTGACTATACATAGTATTGGTTGGCTGATATTTTATCTGAATTCTTTTTAATGACATGAATAATTATTTTCTTAATTGTGCCAAATGATAGATCAACTTCTTTTTCTTGGATTTTGTGTATAGCCATATGTTCATTTATGGTTGGTGTTTGCTGTAGGTCTGCAGATTAACGATATTGAGCCGTTCTGTCAAGATGAGCTTGCATTATATCGGCAGTGTGCTGAAAGGAGGGTAAGATTTCTAATGGTTATTTTGGATGCATGAATCAGTGCATCAAATTAGATTTTGCAAGTTTGTTTGCAAATCTGGGTTTCAGGACAAGGAACTAAGGCAACGGCTTCAGGATAGTGAAAGAAAATTGGGGTTGTCAATGCCTTTAGATCTAGCCAAGGAAAGAGCTGGGCAGCTTGAATCAGAAGTCACATCATTGGAGAGGTAATCAGTGATAATACTATGATGTCTTTTGCAAGAATCCATGAACATTTATAGTCCTGAAGTATTATGCTTTCTGCACTAGTTAGTTAGTCGTACCGAATTAAGATTCTTGAGCACTCAATTGCAAACCTAAATGGCTTTCTCAATATCGATAAAACTTTTGAGTCGAAATTGCAAATATCTGCCTTTCTGGTATCTTAATACCACCTCTTTGAAAATTAAAGATCCAAATTATAACGCTCTGAAGTACCTTACCAATGTTATTACTTTCATAATCGCTCTTCTGCTATTGCAGCATCTTGGATGAATCTGATATAGAATTAATTGATCATCATTAGAATAGAATTATATGTTCTTTCATCTATCCTATAGGCGCTTGATTCTGGCCAGTGGAATTGAAGGCATTGAAGGATTTCGTCAGAGATGGAGTCTGCATGGTCGTCTTACGGATACCAAGTAATGTTTTTGATCTACAAAATTCTTTTATTTTTTTTTTTCCAGAAATTGTATGTTTATTAGCACAATCCCATAAATAAAATCTTTGTTTTCTGTTTTCCTGATCTTTCTTTCATTAATCTCATACACAATACGGGCTTCTCCTTGTAATTGGTAAAAGATGAGTTCTCTCCAGCTTTAATTGCAGAGTTCCATTAATCAGCATTAAAATCCGAAAGAACGTTGTCACCGAGACTCACCCCCTTTTCTGATTTCTTTTTTGTTTTCCTTCATTAAATCTTTTATTTTTTGTGCAGGGCAAGGCTGGAATCCTTAAAGCTGGGAATGGAGAACAGAAAAGAGGATGAACCAAGCAAAAGCCCTACCAGGAAAAGATGGTTCTTTTGGTAACAATAGTGGCTGCATCTGGATGCCCTTTGCACATTAGAATCTCTCAGCAGCTTATGACAATAAGATGCACCTATCATAGCAAACTGTTACAAACTGAGTGACGAGGATCGAATTCTTAATTATTAGCTATGAGATTCTTTCCCTTCCATCATCATTGAAGGTTGCTTAGAATATCAAGGTCAAACATGTTACATGCAGTTTGTAAGGCAAGAAAATATGGTGGGGTACTAGTTTTATCTTCCTAGGTAACAAACTCCATCGAATCTCGCACTTTCTTGTAAGCCAGACAGACTCCAAAAGAAATGGTGTCAAATCAGTGAAAATTTTGAGCATTTATGTTGCTAGTCCAATCGGATCGGTTTGAACAAGTTGGTTGTCTTAAAAATTTTTTAAGTTTATAATAATTGATTTGAAAATACTTTTTAATTTTATAATATGTATCTAATCGGAAAATTTTAAATTACCGATATCTTATTCAATAACCGGTTAATAATAATAATAATAAATAACTGAGAAGCATAGTTCTAAAATTCAGACAGAGTACCTAAATCTGAGTTTATGATAAAGCAAAACTGTGAGTGGTAGGTACCAAAAGAAAAACATGATTCAAGTTTCCTTCGATTCAAATCTGTAATCAACAGACAGACAGACAGCAGCTCTCTAATTTTTTTCTCTTTAAAATGCATCCCTTAAAAACAGCATCATAACAATAAGACAGATGTATAAAATAATTACAACGGCAAAAAAATAGCAGTAGTAGTAGTAAATTATATACCAACTACATCACATGCAAAATCATGTCCATTGGTCAACCAAGTTCCTCTATGTAATTCGAGGAAAATCCTTACCAGGCTACAAATATAATAATCTATATTTGGTTCCACTTAAAGAAACAACAATTCTACATAGTGAAAGTCATAATCCAGGAAGGTTATATAAAACTCAAATTCTATGACTCCCCGGCCTATGACTGCAGAATGAAGGGAAAATTTTTTTCTGATTCCAATCATGTTCGAGTCTGATAAAACCTGGCAAAGCAACATATAAATAGTGTTGAGCTGCTATCATAGAGGTGGTTGAAACAAATTGAAAAGTATATGAAAGATGAACATTGGCAAAATGAAAGTTCTAACATGGAGCCGTAAGGAACAACAAACAGAAAAACAAACTAACAAGTTGCCTGAGACAGACTCTCGTTGCCAATTGTCAATGCGGGTCAAGCAATATCTAGAAAAGATTCACCACAGAAAGAACCTCCTAGGACTTTGGCACAGTCACATTCAAGATTTTTACATCTTGATACGGCTTGTCAGCTTTGTCTGTCTTGACTTTCTCAATAGCCTGCCAACATTGCGTAAGAATCACATATGTTGGTCAACTGATACTAAACATACCAAGACATCACACATGCTAAGGTCCAAAATGAAAACAGCAATTCACATACGGAGCTATTAACCCAAAACCTCCAATATATATGTGTGTGTGTGTGTATGTAGTATCTTTTCAAGAAAAGCAAAGTCAAGAATATATTGAGTCCTCTCATACATGTGCATGTGCGTGCAGAGACAAAAGAAATAAACAAAAACAGCAACAATAGCCATATAATATTTACTGTAAAGCTGTACATACTTGCACGACATCCATTCCCTTAACAACTCTACCAAACACTGTATGCTTATTGTCCAGCCATGGAGTAGCCACTGTGGTTATAAAAAACTGCGAGCCATTTGTATTTGGGCCAGCATTAGCCATCGACACGGTGAAAGGCCTGTCATGCCGTAAACTGCAAGGGAAGATCCAACAGTCAGTTGAGCTCTAATGCACCTCAGAAATCCAATAAATAACACAAACCATAGTATGTCATAGGCTAGCGATCCTAAAAACCTCAAGAGTAACATAGCAAGGAAGTAACATGCAGCTGGTTCATAAAAAAGATATTTGCATCGTTGTTTATGATATAAGTTCCGGCATAATTCCAAATCAACTGTATCTATAAAAGCACTATGGAAAGCCTCACATAACCAAACTAATATGAGCATGACTGAAGGCACATGATCAACAGGGGGGGGCAAACAGGTGAGGGTCAGGATGTAGGAATATTTAATCCATGTGCTCCTCCAATTAATGTACACATTCACACCAGAAAAATTCTAGAATGTTGCTAGAAAAGCTAATGCTTAATCTTCAAAAAAGCTAAAAATGATTACCTTTTGTGAAACTCATCCTCAAATTCCCTTCCCCAAATAGACTGCCCGCCAGTACCATCTCCCAATGGATCTCCTGTTTGTATCATGAATCCTTTGATGACGCGATGAAAGATTAGATTATCATAATAGCCATTTCGACAGTGTGTAGTAAAGTTCTCCACAGTTTTTGGACATTCTTCTGGGTAGAGTCTCATGTGAATATCACCCATTGTAGTGTGCAGTATCTGGAACAAAAGAGAGAGAATAAGAAAGAGAGGGAGGGATATAAAGGATTTCTTTTGGTCCCCTGTCCTAAAAGCTTTTCTTAATGAAGTTTCAAACTAAAACATTCTTAGGTAAATTTTAAAATTGTTTTTAATATGTCATACCTTTATGTTTTCAAAGATTCAAACAAAGTTCTTCTCATTTTTATGCACTTTTGTCTAACAAACTTATGGTAGTCATTGAGAATGAAACTAGGAGGTCACAATAATTCCTAGTTTCCCCTTTCCATGCACCTTACATAAAGAAAACTCACCACATTGTCAGGAAGAGACGATGTAACTGCTTTTCCAATATCGGATACAGCCAGAAGCTCATCAGCAGGTGGCTTTTCATTAAAGACATCCCTTCCTTTTGTAGCATCTTCAGGTTCTTCTGGTTCTCGTCGACTACATAAACCATTAAAAGCCATCAGAGTAAACAAATGTATCCAAAAGGTGAAACATAATATTGACCGCAAAATGTATCAGGCACCTTAACAGTTACGAAATCTATTTTTAAAGAAACAACCAATGCAAAGGCCCATAAGCCAGACCTGTGACGTTGTCCATGTAGAAGATAATACACTGACACCTGATTTTTTTTAATCCAAATATATTGACATATTGCTTTGAGTCTATGACACCAATAACCCCACATCTATTCAGGCTTCAATAACAGGTGTAACTTGATGGTGATTCAAGCATTTAGGGTTTAGAAGTCAACCTCTGCGGCATGATGCATTACACGGAAAATTTAAATTCGAACATGCTGTTATATTTAGTAGAAGTCTTGCAGCAGATTCTTATACCTGAATAAATAGATCCTATGCTTCTTGAAAGCACAACACAAGAGAGTTGGATCTGTTAATGGCTCTTTGCTTTCATTGACATTTGCAGCAGCAGCTGGAATTTTTCTCACTTTCTTGCTGCTTCGGTCACCTTGATATAATGCAATTCTCAAGAATCTGTCATTGCTCTCCACCTTTCCAAGTATTCGAGCAACTTTGTTGGTATGTAAATTTACGACCTATCAAAATGATAGACAAGGAAATAAACAAGTATTAGAGAATGAAGACAGCATAAAAGTTTATACTTATTACTGGTTCTAAAAATGGTTCAGCTTATTGTTTGCTGCAGAACCCAATAAGAAGAAACTAACTTCTTACTTTTATCCCCAGAAGAGTAGCATATATGAGGAAATTAGAGCTTTCATCAAAAACTGCATTTGGTTGAGGCGCAGTTTCAGTTTTTTCAATTTCCTTTTCGACTGCCATTCTTCTGCCAAAGTCGATAGCCTCCAGCCGGTACATGGGAGCATCACTTCTCTGAAGATCTTGGGCCACCTAATCAAAAGGGTTTTGAAAATAATTACAAATTCCAAAAAAGTCAATAAAAATCCACCAGGTACTAATTTTACCTCAAGGGATTCATCATAAACTCGCCTTAATTTACCAGTTCTGAACCAAAAGACACGTATCCTGAGATCAGGCGAGGTAATAGAAAATTGCTTACCATCTGGGCTCACCTGAATAGCAATAAATTATAGTGTTCATAGCAGTCTCCTTTACAATGAGAAAACAAGTGAAAATTTACAAAAGCATAAAACCAAAAAAAATTATAGCCATGAAATCCACAGAAAAACTAACTTGAATGCAAGAGTATCATACCTCAATTGCCGAAACAGTTGTCTTGCATTTTGCAATTTCAAAGAGATTAGTATCACTTTTCAATCTAAAATTGACCCTGCATGCACCATATAAACCAAGTAAAATAATAAACTATGTTCATCTACAAGTGAAAAGCTCAACATAACACCATACTCAGAATACAGCAATGGTCTGGAACAATGGAAAGAAAGTTTCTAGAGTACTCCAAATGAGAAACTGAAGCCATCTCTAAATGAATCGAAAAAATGTAAATCTGCCTGGTAATTAAAGTACATTGCTAATGGTTGCCAAGGTGAACAGCACATACTCGCTTTCTGGGAACTGAAGCGTAGCAGGGCTCCAATATTCGATAATTCCCTTCTCATCAGCAGATATTACAATGTCGAATACAGAATTGTACCTCATTACTTTCACTGGGCCCATGTGTATCTGGACAATACGAGTCCAAGCAGGGAAAGCAAAACAGAAATTGATAAATTTATAAATAAATGGAAAAGAGGAAGAGTTTTAAAAATTCAGATTGTGCAAACTTTCAACATTGTATAGATACCTTTCTTGAGATGATAGGTTCATCTGAACCAGCTCGTGCATCATATATATGGACCGATGATGAATTTCTATCACTAATGGCAAGCTTAGCTTTGACATCCCCTTGCTTGTAGACCCATTCAACAGCACCAGGAACAAAAGGTAGGCGAATCATGACCATCATGTCATAGTTGACCACATCATATACTTTCACAGAGCGGTCGCTAGAAATTGTACAGCAAAGTAAACCATCTGCGCTAACCTGCATGGCTGAACAGGTCATGGTTGATGACTGCACCAACAACAAGCTCACAGCAAAATTGAAAAAAGATGATAAACGCTAAAGAAAGCTAAAAGCCTAAAGGATGTGCTTTTCAAATGAACCAAAAAAAAAA
>JAQSVH010000012.1:6972242-6983119 GCA_029448705.1 Adansonia digitata | reverse complement strand
TTCTTACCACCAAAAAATCCAGCCAACATTTTTTTTAGTACTTTTAATCAATTTGCCTTTGTGGGCTGGCTAGTTGACCCATCATCGCATTTGTCCATAAATTGTACAAAGATTAGATGGCCATTTTTCTGTTTTTTCACTTGGGACCACCCATTCCTTGCTATCAATCCATCAAAGCCAGCTTGGAGAGATTAGCTCATCCTTATCATTTTCCTACTCTTTTTCCCATTTCAACTCCCTTGTATGGCAACAAAATTTTCCCATTGCTCCATTGCCAATGTCATTCTAGTATGATGACAGATATGGCATGGTCCTCCAGCCCTAGGGCACACAAAACCTTAGATTTATCGAATACGATATAATTATCTTTAAAATATAATATTTAATAAGTATAAAATTTGAATATTAATATTTATAATATTTATTTTATTTTTGATTACAATTTAAATTTATTCAAATGTCGAACCTAATTATAATTCTAAATTTCAAGATGTTAAAAATGTTGTTTCCTTCTCATATCCAACTCATCATGTGAATATATGGGACCTGCACAAATTAGCCTTTTCTTTTCTTTCCTTTTTTTTTTTTTTCTGGCTGTTGATTACACAAAATGTGGCAATTTCCAATAGAAAACCTCCATTTCATAGTGACCAAACCGAATCAATCACTATCATCATTAAAAAGAAAAAGGAAAAAATATTTGTATTTGTGAAAATGCTAAAGAAATCATCTAATACAATTTCCACATTAATTGAATTTTGAACTTCATCTTTATTAACCAAAATCCACGACCAATTAAATTCAAAATTTAATTTAATTAATTTATATAATTATTATAAAAAATAATATCTAATAAAATTTAAAATTAAAATTTTAATATTTACGATTAATCTTCAAACTACGACTCATTTGTAAAAACCTTTAATAACCGGCTGATTTTCACTTTGATTGATTAAAAATTTCTCCAATCCAGCTACACCAATCATACAACCTTGTTATCTAAATTAGTAGCTTTTCTTTTTTTGAAAACTATGTGAAGAAATGTGAAAACATAACTAAAAAGAAGAAATTGAGTAGAATAAATTCACATTCTATTTTTGGAACTCTCATCAATGATGAGCAATGAGTGTTTTAACAAATGTTTCAAGTGAGATTTGAAAAACAAAAAATGATAATTTTGATTTCTGTCATTTCGGAGATTAATCTAAAGTCACTATTTTCCACATTTAATTGTTTAATACCCAATTCAAGACTTTTGCATGATCCTTGGGTTCAAAATTCAATAGTTTTAATCCTTTATTGATTTGAATTAAAGTTTGATTATAAATCAAACGAATCAAAGTTAAGTTTAGATTAAAAAAATTATTTAAAAAATTTTTATTTAAAAATATTAAAATAAATAATTTTTACATTAATATTTTATATTTATAATTACATCAAAATAAAAAAAATTTATTTCGAATCCAATCCGTCAATTCAAACATACATTTTCAACCTTTAAATAAATCTAATCTAAAATTTAATACTATTGATTGGTTTTAGATAAAATTACCTAAGCATTTAATTAACTCATTAATATATGATCTATAATTTGAATTTATCATTTAAAAAATAATAATTTACTAATTAATTTCCAATCATGTGTTTTTGGAAAAGGTATCGTATTTGACAGTATATTAAAATATTTTTCAAAATTATTCAGTCAATACATATATATGTATAAATTTTGTAATCTATGAACAGGAAGAATACGAATATTGATTTTTTTTTTCCTGTAAAACAGTTTCGTTTGTCGTTAATTTGAACAGTTAAACAAACATTATCTTATTACGCAGCTGAACATTAAAATATCTCGCCGTTTTTATTACATCATCCCTAATTTCTCGGAACAAGTTGATAAGTCAATCCCAAATCAACACTAAAAAATAATTAAAATATTATATAAATATATAAATAAAATAATTAATTTTTATATATTTTTATAATATTTTATATAATTGATATTTTAATAAAATATTTTTAAATTTAATAATATAATTATATTTTTTATATACGTAAAATTTTAAATTATTTAAATATTTTTATTATATAAATTTAAAATATTATTTTTTTATATATATTCAACAATTAAAATTTTTTATCCTAAATATATAATTAAAATTTTTTAATTAATTTACTAACATTTAACATAATTTATATAAAATTATACATAAAATATAAATATGATAATTTAATTAAATAAATATTAATTATATAAAAATTTTATAAGTTTACACTTTTAATTTTAAAATAAAATTTATATAAATATATAATATTTTAAATATATTTATTTCATATAAAAATGTTATATATATTTTTAATTGCACAAATTATTTTATTATAGAAAAAAACGCGGTTTTAGCTATCTTCCCCAGCACTCTCTATTTTCTTTTGTCATTTTCTCTTTTCTTTTTCTTTACTTCACCAAACAGTCTCCCTCTCTCTCTCTCTCTCTCTCTCAGTCACTCACTCTCGCACTTCCCCTCTTCTATCTTTCATTTTCTTTTTACTAAACTAAGGTTGTTTTGTCCTTTGTCTTTCTACTAACTCAAAAGGAATTTCTCTTCTTTTCTCTCTGAAAATTTCATTAAAAACACCTAAAAAACCCACTTCTTTTTGAGTTTTTTCTTTTTCCGCTTTCTGTTGAAAACCCAGATCTGTAATATTCATCTACAAGTTTAAGAGCTATGACCCACTAGGAGATTTTGGGGTTTTTTTTCTAATGTCGAGTTCTGACCCGAAAACCCGAGCCAAACCTGTAACTTTGCCTCCAGCTCCGGATGCGGCTCCAGTTCCGCCTTCTTCTTGGGCTAAGCGAACTGGGTTTAGGCCCAAGTTCTCCGGGGAGACAAATGCGAGTGACTCGGGTCAAATAGCGTTGCCTCTGAGGGCCAGAGAGAATGAGAACCAGCCTGATCTCGAAGCGGGTCGGGCTCGGCCGGCTCCAACGGCGGCGAATGGGGAGCAGCCGGTGAGTGAGAAGGGTCCAGCAGAGAAGGATCAGACGGTGAAGAAGAGGAGAGAGGCTGATGGGGCGAATAAAGGGGGCTCCGGTGCCGCTGCTAACGGGCATACAGTTACTAATGGGTCTGTGCCTCAGCCGCCGCAGCAGCCGACTAGGAGGCCGTCAAGGAATGAGGAAGCTGTAGATGTGCTGCCACAGAATGTGGATGATGAAGGATTCGTAGGAAGGCATTCACACATGAAATATGAGCTTAGAGATACTCCTGGTCTTGGTAAGTTGAACTCTTGTTTTTTCATTTCTTTATTTTTTATGAAATGTTTAATTTTGATTTTTTGAAAAGTTGAGAGAATGAAAGAATTTATTTTATTTTATTTTTTCTTTTAGTGAAATGGGTAGTTTTGATTCTTTTTAGAAGTGTGACTTGTTTGTTGGTATTTGTCACATTGTCTGAAAGTAAAAGATGATTACTTTTTAATCTTTTAATTGGTCTTTGTGGTTTAGGTTGTATATACTACGAGACTTGTCCAAATTGACAACTCAAATGGGCTATATGCTTAATTATTTCATTTTTTGGAGTATTACTTGTTTATTAATTAATTTAATTTGGGGTGAAACTGTGAAATTTATGTGCTTTTATTGGTTTTAGAGTCTATTATCTATACTTAATTGTATGATTTATTGGTTGCTTTCTTTTCTAAGTTTATTGACTATTTTGGGTGTGGCTAATAAGCTCTTTGCTTCATTTTATTGATAAAATTACTGATAATTTTGATCTAGCAGTGCTTGTAATTTTGTGATGATAAAGACTTTGATTTGGTGCCAAACTAAGAAATTTTGCAATTTATGTATGTTTATTTGAAATGGTTAAGAATATTTCATGATTGGCTTGTATATTGATGACAATTAGATGCTTCTAGAACTTTAAAGGAATGTGATTTTTGGTGAGTTCAGAATAATTATGTTTTGACTGTTTCTTTTTTTTTTTTTTTTTCAGTTCCTATTGGTCTTTATGGATTCCAGCATTATCTTTCAATGTTGGGTTCATTGATTCTTATTCCACTCGTTATAGTTCCTGCAATGGGTGGCACTTATGTGAGTGGTTAAATTATGTTTTTATTTATTTGAAGCAAATACATATAGGGATTTAGACTGTGGACTGCTTGATCTGATTTAATTTAGTGGGTGTAGGAGGATACTGCAAATGTGGTGTCGACGGTGCTTTTTGTGTCAGGAGTAACCACACTATTGCATTCATTCTTTGGGTCGCGGTTGCCTCTGATACAGGGTTCATCATTTGTTTACCTGGCTCCTGCATTGGCGATAATTAACTCTCCAGAATTTCAAGGACTAAATGGAAATGTATGCTTCTGTTTTCTGCTCATAGTTAGTTTAGTAAAAATGTTATTTTTTCTTTTATCCACCATTTTGTAAATTTTTCACTTGTATGCGGTTGCATAAACTATAAATTATTTGGTTAATACATAATATAATTCCACATGGTAAATTGTTTTTCTGTTAGGATTTTAGTATATGGTATTGTCATGGGAAATAGGATTGTAGTTTATAACTTTCAGGTTAAATAATGTACCGACAAAGGAGTTTTTACAATTTAAGGAGTATTTTTGCTGAAATTTAACACTCTATGGGGAGTATTTATGGTGAAAATTGATAAAAAAAAAATGTGAAGGGTTTAAAATTTCAATGCTGGAAAGCAGAGTTTGATTTGTTCAGTGATGAGATGAACAACTGTGAGGTTTTTTACTTGTGGATAACTCCATGGCAGTTGGGAAAGAGGAATAAATAGAATAAACAGAACGATATCACCTCAGGCATTGTTGTAAATGACCAAAACAGCGTGCCTTATAAAATATCAGAATTTTGGGATATTTATAGAGACTATTTTAATATTCTTTAGGATTAAGATTACAAATATTTGACTACCTAATAGCATGTGATATCAATCTGCATATTGCCTATTTGTCCTGGATATGAAAACCCTTCTGAATTGGTAAATTATGCAATGCGTAAAAGTTGTTTTCTCAGTGCTTGATTGACATGGCACCGGCAAATTGATTCAAGTAGTTATTTGATCTAGTTACATTTAAGTCGTTTTATTTCTGTAAAGGGCTGAAATTCTGGCTTCTCTAGTGTAATCATCGTTTAGGACAATATGAACATTTAATTTTCATATTCTATGAAGAAATGAATAATGTCGGGCAAAATTTGGTACTTAATTGCTTGGTGATGCAATGATAGAACATAAATTTGAATTTGAAAATCTTTAATAAGAAATTTTAAACTCTGTGCTGTCTTTCTCTCTCTTTGACAAGTAAGTCCAGTGGTAGTACTTTTTCACCTTACATTGAATCTTGTACTACATGAATATTTCCTTTTCCTTTTTGTAAATTTCATTTATATGATGGCAATTTTGAGATTGCTTAACATCTATAGTGTTCATTCATTTCAACTTGGCAGAACTTCAAGCATATTATGAAGGAGTTGCAGGGGGCCATTATCATAGCTTCAGCTTTTCAAGCAATACTTGGATATAGTGGACTAATGTCATTATTTTTGAGGTATGTTTCATTTACTAGTCTCAAAGTCTAATTAGCCACTACATTTTATCACTCCTTTTCAATCAATCATGAAGTATGGGCATCATCTTATGATTCTTATGAATGACATTAGAACCTAGAGTTACTATATCAAGGCTACAAACAATATGCTTCAACCGAAAACATCATGCAAACCTGATTTCAAAGCTGCTTATATTATAGCTTTTATGAAAATAATTAGATAAGCCATCTCTAAACATCATTTCAAATGCAAATAAGCTCCAAACCACACCAGCTTAATGCAGCTGTTTGCTCATAACATACTAATTTGACGTGCCGTAAAGTCTGTCCATTGAGTGGTGTGTTATATACTGCATTAATTTGTGTTTCTTTTTTCAGGTTAATCAATCCAGTGGTTGTTGCACCTACCATTGCTGCTGTTGGACTTTCTTTTTATAGTTATGGTTTCCCACTGGTTGGGACCTGTCTTGAGATTGGTGCCATGCAGATATTGTTGGTTATTATTTTTTCTCTTGTAAGTTCCTGGAACTCACTTTGCTTTTTTCAAGTTTTTGTTCCTTCTAATTATTGTTGATCATTTTATTGCCACCAGAATGCCTAAACAAATACAATCTGGATATATTCTTTGTTATCTATTTGTGAGATAAAACATCTCAAAATGTTTCCATGCTTGCAGTATCTTCGTAAGATATCTGTTCTCGGCCATCGCATATTTCTAATCTATGCAGTAAGTTCTTTCATCACAGAGTTATAACATCATTATCCTGCATGCTTCTTTTTAGCATTTCAGTACACTTTTTTAATGCTTCAGCACATATATTTTCTGACCATGATCTGGCTTTTTGCTAACTGCCAGGTTCCACTGGGCCTTGTAATCACGTGGGCAGTTGCTTTCCTTCTCACTGAAGCAGGAGCCTATAGCTATAAAGGTTGTGACACCAACATACCTGCCTCAAACATTATATCTGAGCACTGCAGAAAACATGTTTCCAGGATGAAGCACTGTCGAGTTGATACATCTCATGCATTCAAATCTTCCCCATGGTTTAGGTTTCCTTACCCGTTACAATGGGGAACTCCTGTCTTCCACTGGAAAATGGCCATTGTCATGTGTGTAGTTTCAATAATTGCCTCAGTAGATTCGGTTAGTTTCCTATCATCTATAACATTGGTATATCTACTGTAGATTCTTAATTTTGTTGCAATTTGAACTCAAGTCATTGATTCTAGTTTTCTTCGTGAGTTGCATCTGCAGTGGTGATTCATGTTATCTGTTGTGCATTAACATTATTTATTTTGTTTTGGAAGATCCTGGAGTTTCCATGCGAAAAAAAAAGGTGCTAGGTTCGTTATTGTTGCTGTTGACGGTGTATAAACAAAAAGTTTTTGGTTCTGACCTACCAAGAAAGATGGGAAATAAAAAACCTTGGTGCTGGAAATAGGGGGAAAAAAGTCTGAAACATATGCTAAGACTGCTGAATTCTCTTTGAGGTCTATTTGAATGTTGTGCTCTGGTGTCAAAGTGGTAAAGTGAAGGGCAGAAATTTTAGGTGTTGAAATGTTCAAGGAGGGAATAATAAATTGTTTTAATCATTTCTGTTGACTGAGATATCAGTTCTCTATTATCCCATTTGAAGTGCTCATCTAGGTGCATATTTTAATATATTATGAACATAGGGTTAGATTCCTCTTAGGGGTTTCAATCACCTTGGTTATTTTTCTGAGTCACTTGCACAGAATTATTATATTGCCACCATGTCCTATGAACCTTTACTTATTTTGCAAAACTTTGTGACGCTTGTGGAAAGTTAAATTCTCTAAGCTAGCATATGCAGGCATGTATATCTACTTTTATGACTTCGTAATATATAAGCTGTTCTTGAAGTGCCCTAGGTTGGAACTGGTGCCCATATTAACCAAACTGACTCACATCTGGGGACCATCGAACCATAAAAGAATTCATGTCTACCTCAAGTTGCAATAGCTTAAATTCTTTTTCCTAGATTTTATGGAAACGCATGCACTTTACGAAACCTTGCGGACAATTAAATTATCTAAACTAGCATATGCACGCATGTATATCCATTTGCATGCCTTAATATATTCAGTTCTTGAAGTGCCTTAGGGTGGAGCTGGTACCTGTATTAGCCAAGCTGACTCACATCTAGGGAACTATCGAATTGTAAAAGAATTCATGTCTGCTGCAAGTTGCAATAGTTTAAATTCTTTTTCCTAGATTTTATGGAAACACATGCACATTATGTGATTTCATCCTTTATTCATCTATTTTTCCATTTTGTTGTGTTGAAGCTGCTCATATGATCCTGACTTTACCTAGATTGCTGAATTTCTTAGGTTGGTTCATACCATGCATCGTCATTGCTGGTGTCATCCAGACCTCCAACTCCTGGTGTTGTTAGCAGAGGAATTGGTCTTGAGGGTCTGTCCAGTATATTAGCTGGTCTCTGGGGTACGGGAACAGGATCCACAACGCTTACTGAAAATGTGCATACAATTGCAGTGACTAAGATGGGAAGCCGCAGGGCTGTAGAATTGGGTGCATGTGTTTTGATAGTCTTATCCCTTGTCGGTATGTTTTAATCACGTTGCTTTTTGGACTTTTAAGATGACTCCATGTCACTAAAACTTGTAATATCCTTGTTAATCTTTCTAAAGAGATGATTTTTTCCTTTTTTTCGTAGATCAAATAGCTAAGAGAATTCAAATTAGCTTTTAATAACTGCAACTTGATTAGGAGCATATATTACTAGGAATATTTCTGGCAGTTGATTTGGAATGTACGTTCTTATCTCACGGCATCATAAAATGATTGGCTGTCGTCTAATTTTCCTCTTATAATATTGATGGTGGCATTGAGCAAACGATATGGAGAAAAATGTTATTGTATGGGGGATAAATGGTGCTTACCATTGAGTTGCACGGCTTCTTCTTTTTGAAAATGCTGGAACATTGCAAGTCTACCTTTTAATATAATTTTGTAATTTTTATGTTTTTGTAACATTTAAACCTTTTCTTCATTGAGTTTGGATTTTAAAGAAAAAAAAAAACACCTGGTTGGAATTTGGTTCATTATGTCATGCAATGAATCAGTTAAGTAGCTTCTTAAAGGTCTGGCTTTGTATTCCTGGTGGGATAATGTTGGGAAATGAGAAGGAAATCGCCCTCATCTGAGAGGTGAAATGTGAGCCATCTCTTAGGCCAATAAGCCCGAGGCTGGTATGACTTGCTCGCTTTAGTTGAAATTTGGAATTCTATATGGAAAAGTCTGGAGGAGGAAGATAGGAACTACAAACTCAATTTAGCCTTATTGTAACCCACATTAAAGGAAAAAATATTTATTATTATTGATAAATTTAATTGTTTAGTCTGATATCTGCAATGCCTTAAATCAGTCTTATATGATGCATGCATTTATGGAAAAAAATGCCTATGAATTGGATATAACGGTGAAGATTGGAATCTCATTTTTCTTTTTTCTCTAATTATTTTTCTCAATTTGTATTCACCGCATTTCTGCCATACACAGGTAAAGTTGGAGGGTTTATTGCTTCAATTCCTGAAGTCATGGTTGCTGCTCTCCTGTGCTTCATGTGGGCAATGCTTGCAGCTTTGGGTTTGTCAAATCTACGTTATAGTGAGGCGGGAAGCTCTCGGAATATCATAATAGTTGGATTATCTTTATTTTTCTCCCTGTCAATACCAGCTTACTTTCAGCAATATGGCATCTCTCCAAATTCGAACTTGTCGGTTCCAAGTTATTTTCAAGCATATATCGTGACATCTCATGGACCTTTCTGCAGTAAATATGGAGGGGTATGCATCTTATTAAACGTTGATTTAACTATCAATTTGGAATTTGCATGTTCTATCAGATTTATGTACTGATTGGTGTAAAATGGAAAGGATATAATGAAGATCAGTAAGATATGGTTGTGGAGGGTATGATCCACAGAATATATGGAAAAACTTAAAAAAAAAATGGAAAACTGATTATACCTATGTTTGACAAATGCTCGTATTTGACATTTTCCCTTGAGTCCAAGTAATATAGGTTGCATTGCTAGACATTCAGTGCAAAATCCATGTTTTCTTGAAATGATCCTCTTAGATTGAGGGTAGTTGGTATGACACTTGTGCAAAGACCTAAGATTAATACGATAATCATCTAGTGTGTTGATACGTGGAGCTATTTATTTGTAAATCCTTTTCAATAAAATCCAAGAAAATGTTGGGCTCTTGTATGCCCCATTAGTCATGAATAGATGCCTTTGATTGTTCCAATTTACAGCTAGCTGCCATCAAATATTTTACCAAGAATTAAGCATCGACTCATTAATGTCTTTTTGTTCTTTTTGGCAGGTAAATTACGTTATGAATACGTTGCTATCATTACATATGGTAATAGCATTCCTTGTGGCTGTTATATTGGACAACACCGTACCTGGAAGCCGGCAAGAGCGCGGGGTTTACGTATGGTCTGAATCCGATGCTGCAAGAAGGGAACCTGCAGTCGTCAAAGACTACGAGTTGCCCTTCCGGGTCGGTAGGATTTTCAGATGGGTGAAATGGGTTGGTCTTTGACAATTTTTTTTTTTTTTTTTCAGGCATGTAAGCCTATATCATCCAAGTTCATCAAATAGCCATTTTCATGGGGATGACTGCTTTGCTCATATTGGTAAATAGTTGTCTGAACTGTTGTTCTCTCTTTGTCATCACACCAATGGGAACTTTTTTTGTTGGGGGGGGGGCGGGGGCTATCGGGATTTAAGTTATTTATGTATATATTTGAAGATCCAGAGGGATCCATTTGTGTTGTAATTTTATAATTATAAAAACGTTGTATCCAAGTTTTTAAGCATTGAAATTGTCCAGAGGGGACATTTTCCACTTTTGATTATGACTTTTTTTTTTATTATTTTTTAAAGTTACTTAAAACCCTTTTTTGTATATTTGTATTCACATTATTTATGATGGTGAAGTTAAAATATGTTTAATTGGGCTGCTTTGATTTGCACAAATCATGTCTATAAGAGTCTTATTTTGTTTTCTTAAAGAAAAGGATCAAATTGTATACTGATACCTTATACTCTATGAATTATGCTACTTATTACCAGATTGACTCATATATATATATATATATATTATATTTATTTGATAGGGGAATTGGTGAGTCTAGGAACTGGCAAGGAAAGTTAAAGAGTAGCGTCGGTTTCTGAATTTCGGAAAACATGTGCATGTATTTGTCCGGTGAAAATTTGGAGGATTTAGGGAAATAG
>JAQSVH010000012.1:6952797-6965068 GCA_029448705.1 Adansonia digitata | reverse complement strand
AATTTAGGCTTGGTTGCCGCTCTACCATGGGGCTACCTGCATTTAATTTAAGGTGACAAAGCAAATTTCAGCATACTTGATACCATACTGTTCTTTGCTGAGGAATAATTTTCACATCACCATTATTTTGACACTCAGAAAATCAATGGTGTTGAATGCTTAGTGATTATTATTATTTTTTTTTTGCAAACCTTTCATTTGCCAATTGGATTTACTAAGAAAACGACCCAAAAAAAAAAGGCAGACATTGATGATTGGGACCTAACATGTTTTCCCTCTCTTCCTTATCTCTTCGAGGACGTTTCTTGACTCGATCCAGAGCTTAATTATTGGGTTCTTGTATTCGGATAATAGGTCAAATTTCCATGTCCACGCCAAAAGGCAAATTGCAAACAAGAACCCATTATTTCCAATACAATGTACTTGAACAGGGAAAGAAAAGGGCGTTAATGCGACTAGACCTGAATATCGGTCAAGTCGACTGTGGCCCCTTTTTTTATAATCCTTTTTTTTTTTCAAATTTGGTTCGAGTCAAGTGGTCAATCCAATAATTTTATTTTATTATTTAAAAAATATTTATATATTTTTATAATTAAAGATCAAATTATTAGAGCTGAAATTCTTTCTCATTTATGTCTCAGCCCAGCAGTCAGATTTTCTTGCTTGTAACTCATATAAATATTAATTCGAAATGGTCGAACCGTTAAATTATTGCTCCGACACTTTAAAATATTTGCTTATTGTGTTCATCTTTTATACATTAATTATGAAATTTTTTTAATTCTAAAAATAGATTAAAAATTATCATATGTTTTATTTTTTTATTAAATTATTTTTATTATACTATAATTAAAAAGTGTGTCGTTCTTAAAGCTTAATTCGAGTTGAATTTAAATTAAATTATATATGATATTAATATTATACGATGTGATAGAAGGTTAGATTAATTTAAGTACTTAAAATACATTGCATGCATATAATTTGGTTGGTTTGTTAGTCAACCATGATTAGTCTAATCATTGTTGTCCTTAATAAAAAAAAGGAAATAGATGTTCTAAAAAATTGGTACTAATTTTACCACGTGATTATTAATTGTTTTATCTATTTTTAATATGTGATTTTATAATTTATAGATAAATGAAATTAATAAATTTTTATATCTGAAATACTTCTAATATATTACATGCATGCATGTAATTTGGTTTGTTTGTCAACAACGACTAATCATTTATTAACACGTAAAAATTAAAGATAAATGTTTTACAAAATAATTAGTACTAGTATTAATAAAGAAAATATTAATTAAATTTTGTATTAATACATGAAATCTTGTTATATGAAAATTATGTCAAATTAATATAAAATTTATTGTTTTTATTATTAATGTAAAATAAAAAACATGAAGAAAAATAAAATAAATGTATAGCTCTAGAAGGTGAAGCTATTTACAATAAATTTTAACTTTTTATTTATTATCAAATAAATTCATAACTTAGTTATTTAATGAAATTAAAATTTTTATTTAGAAATTAGAAAAATCTTATTAATAATAAAATATTTATAATGACAATTTAACTAATAATCAATTTTTTTATTTTCAAAAATTTTTTCGTATCCATATTTATATGTATATTATAGATAAGTTTAAACATTGTACAATATGATAAAATAGAAAATTACTATAAATAAATGCATAGGGTAAGAACATATTTCATGCCCATGAAATGGCCTTATAGGAGCAATAGATATTTTCATGATAGAATTATTGCTATTGAGTTGTTATATTTTTCATCATGGCAATTTTGAAATTCTGAGTTGCTAGACTTTAATCTAGACCTGCTCATGGTCGGGTAGGGTCGATTCGAGCCAGGTTTAAGTATTGTATTAATATTAATATGTTTGCCTAAATCTGACCTGAAATATAGGACTCAAATTTTGCTTAAGCCCACCTATATTTATAAATAGATAGTCTAAGCTCGTTTAGACTTACTCATATTATTTTTTATAATTTATTTTTTAAAAATATATTTTTTTAAAATTTAATTTTTGTTAATTTAATAATTTTCTTTTATTAAGTTTATAAATATAAATAATTTAACTTAATTTTTAAAGTTTACACTATAATATTATATATGTATTGTTTATATGATAAAAAATATATAATACATGAAATATAATATATAATTTAATAGTAAAATGGGCCAGGCAAGGTCGGGCTGAGGCTTTAAAAGTTAGACCCAAGGCCCGTCTCATTTTTTAATTAGGCTTAATTTTTTTGTCTAAACCTATTTTTCGGGCTTAATATGTTTGTCCAAACCCTCAAATATCGGGCGGACCTTTGGGCTTAGACGGGTAACTCGTCCCTTGAGCAGGTCAATTTTAATTATATCAATACCATTATTACTAAATAAAAGTAATTCATATCTCAATTGAATATTCGAGCTTTGCTCAATTAAGCTCATCTTTTAGTGCTACTTTTTTTTTTTCAATTATCTTAATTTTTTATACTAATTCTTTTGGGATTTTAAATGCAGAAAGTGATGCTTAAAACCCAATATTGTTACAAAATTATTTTTTTTAAAAAGATGAAAGATAATGGCCAATAGATTTTCTAAGAGAGAATTGATGAGTGGAAAGGGAAGAAGATTATAATGTGAGTTATTTCCATGCATGCTTGTGATTTATTATATGTAAATATCATATAGTTATTAAATTCATTGAATGTTAAAAATGTTTCAAATTTTTTCGTTTTCGCACACCATTATTAAAATATTATCTATTTTGTTAAATTTTCAATGACGATTGATGGATTAAAACATTTTAAAAAAATATATATATGATAAAAATATTAAATTAAAAAAAAAACACACATAAATGCTTTAAATGATTAATACATTTTGCTTGTTAATTAATTAAAAAAATATTTTCTCTGCCTTTATCATTACTTGTGATGAAATTAAATCTGGTATGATTGGCCTAAATATAATTTTATTCTCTCTAATCTCTATTTTCTTTTCTATATTCTACATCTTTGTATGGTTGAAATTTATCCAAACATCATCTACCTACCCACCCATCTCTAAAATTTGAAGGTTACGAGTGTTTATATTTATATCATATTTGTATTTTTTGTATTTTAATCATGCTTAAGTATTATTTATTTATATAAATTTTAATACATTAATAATTTATATTATATAGATTTGAACATATTTTGTATCAGATTCATGTCGTGTTTAAATTATCGTATATGTATTTCAAACATTCACGTGAAACATATTCTTCAAAACAAGATATTGACCTTTCATAAATTTCCTTCAATTTTTGAAGCCAATTTTGTTTTCTAATTTCTTCCCCCCCTCTTTTCAACTTGTAATAACTTATCAATGGCTTCTAATTCTACTTTTACTTCTACGTCAATGTTCATCCACACATGTTTACTTCCAAATTGGACTATCTTATCTTACTATCTAAATAATATATTAACAGTTGCTTTCCTTAATTTTTATCAAGGGTTGAAGTCAGAAATCAAACCTAATTTCCACCAACACCATCTAAACATGAAATCCAAACACGTGTCAAAAATTATTTAATTAAAATTTTGCTTAAAACTCGTTTCTTTAAATAGTAAAAATCTTATCAAGATTCGGCAGCAGGGATCAAGACCGGTTTTTGATGAATCAAAAATGTTGAATGTTCTGGCAAAACGCAGGATAATGCAGGATGGGGCTTTAAAGTAAACTTCAAAACGGATGAGCTAAGCTTTTAGAATCTGGACAGAACATCCGTCAGCAATTCAGCAGTTGCCATATATGCCAATAATTGAGGCGGGGCCTTGTAAGGTTGGCTCACTTCGATTTGGCCGAACATTTCTCGTATAATAATTTTTTCTTTTCCACTTGTTCACGTCTGTTATCTCTTTCCATTTTAACCTTTCTTTCCTGGCAAAATGTTGCATTTACTTTTTTACCGAATCTGGATTTTGATACTAAATTACTTGTATGTATCATTTAGTACACTAAAACTTTATTTAAGAGAAAAGTTTTTTATTTGAATTTAAAGAGGTACACCTTGAAATTGCAAAATCTTAATTGAAGGCTGTGGCTTAAAGAGGATTATTCTTTAGATCTGGTGTGACACGAGTGACATGTAATGCCGTATACGGGTAGGCAAAATCATGTGTTGAAAAAAAGTAAGATTGGCCTCATAGAATTTAAATTATAATTGCGGATATATATTTAATTATATCAAAATTTTTAAGGCCTTAATCATTAAGATCATGATAATTTTTTATTTTGCGTAATTTATTTTAAAAAATTAAGAATTTAATTATAATCATAAAAAGAAAAATCATTTTACTAATTTTTAAAAAAAATTATTACTTTATCTTTTATTTATAAAAAATTAAAAATTAAATTTATATATATAGGTAATATGATATTAACTTAATAATTACATTCCCTTAACCATTCATATCCAATTGTGACTTAATAGAAAACTTACACCGTATATTAATCACTATTTAAAACTTCGGAAATAAGTGAAAAAAGGCGAATACTTTCGAATGGGAAGGGATAACAACGAGGCAAAAGTGAGTCCAAAATGGCATGCTAGGAAAGGCCGAAGGAGGGGCCGAGGGAGGGGCTTTTCTTTCATTTCATAAAGGTTTTTCTTTTTGGTTCAGTTGGGAAACCCACCTGCACCAGTTAAGCCCTTTTATGGTCAGGTGGTCCGGGGATCTTTGGGACCCACTTCGGCTGCTGGCCAAGACCATTGAACATGTCACCTACCCTAGACGTTACCAAGTTTCGCTTATGATTAATGATTAATTAGAGTTTAGTTTGAAGTGGAGTTTTTTAATCAAGGCTGACCAGCTTTACACGTATTTTGTGCAAGGAAGAATCTGAATAATTTGACCGGTGAGCCAACAATCTCCAACGGAAACAACCGTAAAATAGTATACTCAAAGGAAAATTAACGGAATCAGTTAAGATTTAGTATAGTTGATTCAAATAGATGCTCTTAAACTACCAGAGTTAATAGGTTTTTATTTTGACATGTAACTTTTTCCTCTATTTACAATCTACCTTTTTTATAATGAAAGAAAATTAATTTTAATTAATCAACTAATTGAAAGTTCATAATTAATCCAGAAGAGCAAAGACCCAAGAGTCTTGATTATTTCTACCAAAATAATAAAAAAAAAGATTTGATTAGCTTCTAATTTCAGTTTCCTTTAGTACTTTCTCTTTTTTTGAATTTATGTCATATATCTGTTCCCCAACATGTAAACTGTAAAGTGCCAAAAAAAAAAAATTGTGGCATCCCAATTTAGATTCCTTGGAGTTGAACCTTATGGATTTTAATTATTCTTATGTGAATAAATGTAAAAATAAAATTTACATATTAATCCTACTGTATTATTTATCACGTAGATCTCAATTTGTTATAATTCAGAAGCTGCTACACCAGCAAGAGCCTGATTGATAAGTTAAATATTAGAATAAATAATCTAGCAATAATATTATTTTCAGCACTCCATACAAAGTTCATTCAATTATTTATCAATATTAATATCCACCACCCAAGAGGTTAATTAATATTGTTTGTAGCTTTAGGAGAATTAAAAAAATAATAATAATAAGACAATATTTCTTGCAATTTTATATAATAATCCCCAACTTGGTCATATCTTCAAGAATAGAGACAAATGTTGGAATCCTTCAATGCATATGCATCGTATTCAAATTTCAATATATGACTATACTTTGTTTCTCAACTTTTTTTAATAAATAATTAATATTAGCATGAGTTTTTCTCACAAATATTAATTATAAATGAATAAATAAATGTAAATAATTTACATTAGAAGAAATAAATACCAGTTTATTAAAGTTGCGCTAAAACGGGAACAACTTCAATTAATGATCAATTTGAATGTGTGAATTTTCAAGGCTATCATAAATATGATCATATGAGCAGTAAGATAAGTATTCGATAAATATTAAGATAAATATTTAATTTTAAAATTAATAAATAAAAATTTTATTAAATATATTTGAAACTTTATTTTCTGAAATTTATTTTTAATAATACAAAACAATAATTGAAAAATGATTCAACATTTTTTTTAAACAACCTAAAAATCTTATCCTAGAAGTCTCCATTGGTCCACATGGCAGTTCGTGGGTCCACCTTAAACCAATAATTTGTCCCGACACTTTATTCCCACGTGTCATAATTTCACAGGACCTCCCCTTTTAAGCTCACTACTTTCGACTACCGACCCCAGTGATACTTCCACGTAAGATCCAGTAGCCCGACTTAAAAATGCAAAAAATAGCAGACTTCCAATGGAGTAGACGAACAGCCGCCTTAAAGCCAGGGGAATGATATAGTCACCCGTCAAATCTTTACCCTTCCAAGCTAAACAACCACGCGAGTTTCGGAGCCATCAAGCCACGAATCCCTCCACGTGTATGCTGTACTCACCGAAAGAGCACTACATCGGCGCACTTTAGCAGCCAGCAGTTCACCACTTAACCCTCAAGGTTCAAGGAAAGCCACCCATATGTCGTATCCGAGGGCAATTGCCGGTCACCACTCGATTTATCACGCGGAAGACGGAAAATACTTTATTTCCCATCAACCGGACTTAGCCGGTAATCCTAGAAAAATCAAGAGATTGATTCCTAGCCGTTTCCCACTCTTTTTCCGCCCTTTCCTTCCTCGTATCCGCGGGCAATTGCCGGTCACCACTTGACTTTTCACGCTAAAGACGGAAAATACTTTGTTTCCCATCAACCGGACTTACCCGGTAACCGTAGAAAAATCAAGAGATTGATTCATAGCCGTTTCTCACTCTTTTTCTCCGCTTTCCTTCCTATATAAATTGGCGGAGAAGTGAGGGGCAGCTTCCATTCCTATCAGCATCTCATTAGCTTTTCTATTCGCCCTTGGGTTCTCTGTTTATTTACGGATATACCATTCAGGTTATGGTAGCTCATAGTGACCGTAAACCCGAGAGCCGTCGCACAGCTTCCGCTCTCGGTTTCGCTCGCGTTAGGTTCTTCCGTTTCCAGCGCTTGAGGTAATCGTTGACTCACTCGTCACCCGCAAACAGAAAAACCAAGAAGAGAAGTTTTTTTGATTATTTTCTTCTTTATTTTTTTTCGCTTGAATTATTCTATAATTTTGCATTCGAATTCCGATTCGATGCCGAATTCGAAAAATAACCGTAAGGAACCGGAGAAGAACCGGAAGGGAAGGTTATCTGAAAAGGCGTCATCGTTTCATGGGAGAATCCCGACGAAAGAACCCACGGAGCTGAGGCGGCCGAAGACGCTGCCCAACCTACTTCCAGAAAGGACTGTTTCCATCTTAGCGGATGCGAGGCCGAAGTTGACGAAGCTGCTATTGAACGTGACGATTCAAGGGAGTCTCGGAGCTGTGCAAGTGGTGATGTCGCCTGAAAACACTGTCGGCGACTTAATAACCGCGGCTGTTCGACAGTACTCAAAAGAAGGTCGCCGACCGATCTTACCTTCAACGGACGCCTCGCTCTTCGACCTCCATTACTCTCAATTCAGCTTAGAAAGTAAGATTAAAGAAACCGTCTCAAAAAGAATAACTAGCCGTTCGATCAGTACACTCTTTTCTTTTGAGGACGCGTGTACGAGTACGATTGATTGCTAATATTTCTTTGTTGGTGGGGCGCAGGTTTGGAAAGAGGAGAGAAGCTGATGGCGCTAGGATCAAGAAATTTCTTCCTGTGCACAAAAACGGGGGCGGTGAAGGACGATGACAACAAAACGACGTCGTGCTCCAAAGAAGCGGAAAAAGTTACGAAGAGCGCAATCCCTTGGCTCAAATTCTTCACGTCTTAAAGAAACAGGCAATTGGTTATTTCCTTTTTTTTTTTTCGGAATCTTGTATTTTGTAAAAAAAAATAAATTAAAATTTAAAATAGTAGTGGATATTTAGATATGAAAACATATGCAAATTTGAGGGGAAAAAATTGCATGTTGGGTTATGTTTCTGTTGTTTAAATTAGTTATGAAAAATGTATATAGCTTTTTAGACTTGGTTGATTAAAGTCAGAATATTTCATCGCAGGTTTTATTGTTATCACAATGGATTAAATTGAGGGAAAAAAAATTCTCATTTGGAGTCATTTCAATTCTAAAGGAAAAATCAAAAGAATAAAGTTAAAAAATACCTTTGAATTTTTTTAATTGTAACTTAATTAGTTCTTGTAATTAGGTCTGAAGTTAAAACTCTAACATTCGCTACCCCTATCAAATTTGTTTATTATATTGAAGTATCTTTGGGATGATTTCTTTTCACTTTTCATTGTTTCAATCATAGGAGTATCACAAATCTAAGGTAAGCCAATTAGATTTAAGTGAAGTTGAAATAATAGACTAAATCACTAAATTTTGAATAAGATAGATTGTAACTTCAACAATGGGAACATAATTGAAATCTCTTGTTTATTTTTAGGATTATTATTTTCTATATGTAATAAAAAAAATTTTAGAAATTTGATTTGGATTTCAAATCTTAAGTTCATTGGTTACGAATTTTTAAAGATAAGATAAACTAAGCTATGAGTTCAAAATCTATACTTTTTTATGGGAACATAATATTAATTTCATGCCACTTGAAGAAGAAAGAGAACATGGATATAAAGGCAAAAGCAGTGGTAGTTTGAGACTCTCAAATTGACGGTGCACTTTAATGTGTATCAACTTGTCTCTTTTGATTTTGCTTTGTGGTTGGATGGTCGAGGAGGATTGGCCAGCTATTTTTAAAGTAACTACAAGACAATTTCAGGTTCCAACTTCCAAGATTCAACTATGGCTGTATAATCTTCTTTACTGAGTTAGGAATATTCTTTTCTTTGTAGTGAAGACATGGTAAAATGATTGTGACAAAAAGGGGTTTATATTATAAAAATAATCTTTGATTCTTGCCACGAGACAACATTTTTAGTTATCAATGTGAAAGTTATAGAGTTTTGGTAATTTTAGTTGCAGAAAATGGATGAAAATATACGGTATATTCTGAACTTGTAGTTATTGACAAGTGGAAAACTGCTAGTTACTGTAAATTGGGTTTGAAATTTACCATTAGGTCAAAAGGAGCTTTCTCATGTAGTTGTTAGTGTCCCAGTTCCACACCCTTCATATTCGCTTGGGAAGCTTCTTGCTAGCCATGCAATGCAGCTATTTTTTTTATACAAAATAAATTACAGTTCCTTAAATTTATTAACTATTATTTTTTAAAAAAATTATAAATTAATTGAATTAAGTTTTAAATTTTATAATTTTTATTGAAAGTTTTGAGTTTTTTTCTCCTACTGTTTGCTTAACATAACACATATTCTTTCCTTCTCTGTATCAACTATATGTCTGCGAAAGAAAATTACAAATTGTACCATTTGAATAAGAAATCATATATCAATCATTAAATTGTAATTATTCGAGTGCTAATATATTCTCCTATGTATTTATCGTATAGCAAAAATTTGACATATTTGGTGTAGATCTTCTTTCTTTTCAGGTAAAATCAAATCAAATCGACTAGGATAGAAAGTTGATGTCAGCCGATTGCCATTACGTAAATTACCAGTCAATAATTTGAGATAGCTATAGCTTTTCCTCGTCGCATAATTACATTCCCCTTGTCCATCAGGGCGCTTTCAGTATAGTAGTTTGACCACTCGTCATCCTTCCTTGTACATGGACGTGTTACACGATTAATTTAATTATTTATTATAAAATTTTACATAATAAAAATAAAATTATTTTATTAGTTTATAAAATTATTTTTAATAAATAATATTTAATAAATTAATTTTTTTTATATAATTAACTTGCAAAATCTTTTATACTAAAAAAATATACAAAAGAATTATATCTTTAATACAAATATTAAATATGAATATTTTAAAAAATATGGGGTAGCATATCTTTTAAATTATTATGGAAGCACATGTTATGGTATAAAAAAAATGGAAATTAAAGCATGGGAATAATCGTAACTTTGAGGTTCAAAGTTAAAGGCTTTGGCAGCAACATGCAAAGGCTGGAAACATATGTTTCATTTTTAAATCAGAAGCTCCAAGATTCTCAGCCCCAAAATCATAATCTTTTCGAGGCCATTGCCGACTGAAACTATATGGGAAACTTTACTATATATATATATATATATATACATGTGTCCCAAAAGCAAGCCATTTGTCTTAAGAATACTTCAAAAAATATTTCCCTTTTCGTCTCATATCTTTTATTGCGGGAGCCATATGCAAATGATAGTGCAATATAAAAATGTATATATATAATATTTTAATATATTTGGTACAACTACAAACCCATGAAAATTCCCATGTGATTTATGAGGTGAGGAACAAGTTGTTGTTTGTCTATATTATCTTCAACCAAAAGCATCATTATACACCAAAAACGTGAAAAGAACAGGATATTGATCGATCAATAATGTGATGCAATATGTCTTTTAAGTTGGGTTTGGATTGATATGATTGGTAGGGTAGTTGCATTGGTTTTTTTGTTTAGATACATTATATGCAAAAGATTAGGCAGATTAACTTGGCCAAATCTAAATTCCCCAAATGCAACCTTAAACTATCTATAATTATCTTATAAATATAATTGACCAATAGGCTAATTTTTTAAAAAAAATTAAATATATTTTAAAATTGAAAATAAAAATATTTTATTAATTTTTTAAATATGTTACGTTGGGCTTAGGTTTCAAATTTCGAATCTAGCTTGGATCAAGTAGTCTAATCTTTTAAAAAATCTAAATAAAATTAATTTTAAATAATAATATTGTTTTGGACTAATTTAGATATGAATTTACTTATTATCTAACTATAATTAAAGTGCTTTTCAAATAATTTGAATGACATTTATCATTCATTTAGTCACCTACAATTTCTTTTTCTTTTTTTTTTTTTTGGGGTTTAGTTTCAGGAGCCTTTTTTTTTTTCTTAAAGAGTATATAAAAAGAAAACGAAAAATGATTTGTTTAGTTTTTATCTTATTAATTTTTCTTTCATTTTAAAAATCATAAAAATTACAAAAAAAAAAAAAAGAAATATAAGAGAATTTTCATTGCTTCTCTTTTAATTTTTTCTTTTATTTATTCTGAATAAATATTTTCCATGAAAAAATTACAAAAAATATAAAAGAATATATATTCAATAATTAATAATCATCAGGAAGTAACCATAAATAATAATAGTAATAATAATGATAATAATAATAAATACAATTAAAGTTTTCCTCAATAGGAAAATTTTCAATTGGAAGGCGCTTCATGAACTGAAGTGCCCAATTGAGTGTCAAAGGAGAAAGATCGAAATACAAAAGTTTTTCATTAATTATTTATATAAAAGATTAAAATGTTGCAAATGTATAGTAATTCTAAATATAAATACAAAATACATAAAAATAAAATAAAAAATATAAATAAAAAATGTTTCATTAAAAACTATAGTTTTTCTTTCTTTTTTTTACTTTTCTAATTTTTTTTAATTTTTACTTTAATGTTTTCATAAAAACTTCATAATTATAACAAATTGAAAAGATTACACAATGATCAAATAATTTTTTTTAAATAAATTGTTCTAAATATAGTACAAAAAGTTAATAACAAAAACAATAATCATAGTATACTAAATATTATAATTAAAATGTTTTTCAAACTTTTGTATTAATATTTGTTTATATATTTTTTATAATATTTTATGTGTGTTAATTTTTTTAATTAACTTTATGTTAAAATGATAAATATATAAAACAAAAAAAAAAAGAACTTGAAAAAATGTCAACCAGCTAAATTCTTGTAGTTATAAATTATAATGTTGCCCACCTAAGAGACAAAACTTATGGTGGAAAATTAAAGGCACCCCCTCTTTAGCTAGGTTAATAATTCAAAATTTCGTCTTATATTTAGATCTACTTATAGGTCGGATCGAGCCGGATTTAGGCAGAGCTTGAGCATGATATTAACATTAAATATACTTACCCAAGCCTAGTCTGGCCCGAAATATGAGCATCGAATTTTGTTTAGGCCGGCTCATATTTGTAAATAGATAGTTAAAGCCTATTTAGGCCCACCTATTTTATATTTTTTATAATTTATTTTTTAAAAAATATATTTTTAAAATTTTAATCTTTATTAATTTAATAATTTTTTATTAAGTTTATAAATATAAATAATTTAACTTAGTTTTTAAAGTTTA
>JAQSVH010000012.1:6894190-6921593 GCA_029448705.1 Adansonia digitata | reverse complement strand
TCCTATTACTATTGTTTTTAATAATAAATTTAGAAACTTTATTCTCATAATTTTTTAATAAAAATAATAAAATGGATAAATAAAAATTAATCAATAGTTAATATAAATAAAAGATTAATCAATTAAGAAAATTTTAGTTTAGTAAGGATATCAATGCTAAAGAAAGAATAAATAAAATTTAATGAATATTTTAATTTAATAAGAAAATAAATAATTAAATATAAAGTAAATAATTTAATCAATTATCCAAAGTAATATGTCATTCACTATTTATTCATCTTTATATATATACATAAATATATATGATATATAAATAGATATATGTATAGATATTATTTACCCAAAAAAATATTATTTTTTCAATTTAATTAAGTACCAAAAAATAGTTCAATTCAATTACATAAAACAAATTAGATAGACTAGTTTTTGTAACATATGCAATTGTGCATGAAATTTTATTTTCAAAATTAAAAAGAATAACGATAAAAATAAATGATAAACACCGATAATTGTACATTAATAACACCGTGAATATAAAGTAAAAATGATTTGCAAAGAAAATAAGTTTTCAATTAATCTTATAATACAAATTCAATTGAGTTTAATGAGTTATGAGTGGCACCAAATATATCATATATACTAGATTTAATACACCCACAAAAATAGGTGAATTTTTAATTTATTTTTTTAAAAATAATATATTAAAATTAAAAAAATTAGTAATTTTTCAAATGAAAAAAGTGAGAATTTTTTTTTCAAAACAAAAAGATAAGTAGTTTTAATAAATAAAATTAGTTTTTATTAGATATAGATAGTTCTTTTAGTAGTGGGTTGTTTTAAACAAATATGTATACTATAAAAATAAATTAAATATTAAAATATCTTTATTTTTAATTATTATTTTAATTTATTTTAGTTTTATAATACAATGAATAATTAAATCAGTATTATTAAACTCGTAATATTAATATAACTTTTTAAGAATCAATTTAAATTTAAATTATATTTAAAATTTGATCCGATATAAATTAAATCTATTAAGCGGAACGGAATCATTCAAATAGATTTTTATGATGTTCTAATGAACTTAAAAGGTAGCAGCATTTTCAACGATTCGAAGGGGTATTTTCAACATTCTATTTATTTGACTGTAAGAATATAACTGTGTCAATCCAATCAATTTTAACGAAAGAAATTATCCTATTACTTTTTTCAATTTCGTAAACAGCATTAGCAAAAAAAGAAAAAGAAAAAAAAAAGACATATCACATGTTCTTAATTCGATTGTAAAATGAAAAATAAAATTTCATGATTCCCTTCTTTTTATTCTTTTAATAAAGAAAGAGTCTCAATTTAATCATTATTTATAAAAATTAGGCAAAAGGTAACAAACAATGTTAATTGTTGCCCTAAAGTTTTGTACTTTGCTGTGGATGCATTACTAATATTAGTATTGTTGATGTTATTTATTAAACTATTTAAGCATATACGAGATTTAACATACTCAAAAAAGAGGGTAAAATTTTTTAATTTATTTTTTTAAAAATAATATATTAAAATTTTAAAAAATTAGCAATTTCTCAAATAAAAAAGTGAGAATTTTTTTTAAAAGATGGGAAGTTTTAATAAATAAAATTAGTTTTTATTATATATAGATAGTTTTTTTTACCAGTGAGTAGCTTTAAATAAATATGTATAATACAAAAATAAATTAAAATACTAAAATATCCACATTTTTAGTTTATTATTTTAATTTTATAGTAAAATGAATGATTAAGTTAGTGTCACTTAACTCGTAATATTAAATTGAATCATTTATTTTATAATAGTATAGATTTATTAGCAAAAAAAATAATTAACCGATAATTCTTAAGAATTGCTTATTATTTTAAAATAAGATGAGGAAAAATGAAGGACAATTTATTTATGGTGTATAAAAAGTATAAAATGCAAAAGAAATATACAATTGGATATGATAATTTTTGTTTATATAAGACAAAAATGACTTCCCTTAATAATTGTATTTTATTAATATTTATTTATAAAAATGATCATGGTAAAATTATTAAGTTTTATAAATAGAGTTCACGAAATTAAATATTTCTTAAAATATAATAAAAATTAAAACATATATTAATATAAAAAAATAAAACAAATAAAAAATTACACCGTCAATTTATAAAAACAAACTCAAAACTAAAAGCGAGAGCCGTAAAAGCACAAACCAAACAAGACGCGAGGAAAATAATCAAGTTGGCCCTCGAAATCAACCCTCTGACAATTCCTCATTGGCTCATTGCCTCGCTCTTTGACCGGTCCTTCAGTTGCTAGACTTCGGAGCTTCAAAGGTCTACGGATGGCCATAAATCAACTGCTTAATATTTTTCACCGACGGAATTTCACGATAAACAGTCCCTAACACCCAAAAAAAAAAAAATCTAATCTAACTCGGTTCCTAAAACCTCCTTTACTTCCCATCCGATCCCAAAAAAGAGAAGGAAAAAAAAAAAAAAGGCATTTGAAGATGTTTGTTTTTGAGCTGGAGTTGAAATGAAATGCAGCAGCCGAATCTTTTCCCTTTCGGCAGCGTTTTCGGGAATCCGTTTCTGTTGAATGGCGGCGTTGGCGGTGACGAGTTGAGCGACGGTGGATTTGAGAGCTCTAGGATTTTCTTCTTGGTCCCGTTTTTATTATTCCAAGGAAGTGGGATGGATTTTTCCAATGTTGGGGAAAAAATCCTCAGCTCCGTTCGGTCCGCCCGATCGCTTGGTCTCTTGCCTTCTGTTTCTTCTTCTGATCGTCCCGAGGTAAGTAATGTAGCTCAAGGCTTGGTTAATCTTTTAATATTTTGATTATTGAGTTTGATTATCGAATCTTTATTGAGGTTTAATCAACTGCAGTTTGATTAGTTTAAAATTTTGATAATAGTAATAAATTAGTGTTAATTTTATGAAATTAAATTAATTTGATTTGTAGTGAAATTAGTTTAGTAGCTGGCCTTGCTAGAAGTGCTGCATTCTAAAGCGTTGTTACTCTTGCTACTTGCCTTTTTGTATCCTCAAAATATTTGCTATAAAGTAAAAGCAAAACCAATAACGGATGAAAAATGGACATATGACTAAAATGCAACCTCAAATTCTAATATAATTTTTTCAATATAAAAGTAAAATCATGCGTTTTGTTTAAAAGAAAATGCTTTTCGATTTTTAATTCTTCACAAATATTATTAGCTTTTTTATATCTCTGCGCATGCTTTTCTACTTTTCTTTTCGTTTTTGGAGTAAAAACGGTTAGTAGCAAAAGTAATTTCTGAACGGTCTCCAAGGAAAACAAACAGTGATAGAACTGGGTATGATTCTTTTACATTTATTAAGCACAAATTTTGCTGGGTTTGTGGTTTATATGTTAGTCATGGTTATAGGATGTTAGTTGATACTTCTTGTTGTGTCTACAGCTCAGTTCTTCTGTATAGCATGCTCATGATTGATCTTCTTTCGAATATTAAACCCAAATGAGCCGTAAATGGTGAAAATTTGATTCATATGTTCTTTATTATCTTATATAGGTTCCAGCTCGAGCTGCAGCAGCAGCTGCTGTTGCTCGTGCTCTTGCGGGATTGCCACCTCATCGGAGATATAGTCTTCCACCAAGTTCCGAAGAACTGAGATCAATATATGGAAGCAGACCTCAGAGTCAAGTAGTGGAGGAGCTAGAAGAAGACTTCTATGAAGAGGTGTTGCTTGGATATTTATGAATAGTCACATAGACATATAAATTTTAATTAGAGAATTGTTGTCTATGGTGCAATGCAAAATCAGTGAAGCTATATTTATAATTTCAACTTCTTTTAGTTATCTAAATAATTAAGCTGAATATTAAGGAGTTATTATGGTTGATATTTTTGTTGTTTTAACCTTTATTCTTTTTAATATTTCTTTATTGGTCACTTTCTTTTATCCGTAGTATTCATATTTTAAAGCATATGCTGTGAATGTATAGCTGCAGGGACATGGGAGAAAATTATGATATGGCCTTTGTGTCATTTCTTGCTTTGCCATACTTGTTTGATATGAGATTTTGAATACAGAAGGGAAGGGGTGGGCCGAAGGAGCAACTGCAACTATAGTTCATTGGAAGCATACGAGAGTTGTTCCAAAAGGAGAAAATAAAAATGGAAAGACTAGTTGCTATTTTATTTATTTATCTATTGTATTCTACTGAAGCATGTTAGTTTTGTTTATGTTTCTTCAATCTGTTTCCTATATTTATTTATTGATGTTAAATTTGGTCTTTTTGTATTAAACAAGTCCATCTATGACAGGAGTTTGATCCAATAAAACATGTCCTGGAGCATATTCCTTCTGAAGAAACTGAACTAGAATATTTTGAGAAACAGGTATTATTTTGATTTTTTTTTAAATTATCTTTTTGAAATAGACTATTTCCTATTCTATTAAAATTGTCCGGATTCACTGATCAGACTGTTAAAAAAGATGAAAAGAATGAGTGAAAATATTGCTTGTCTTCTTCTATTTGAGCACCTCAACTATATATGTTTTGTGAATTTTAGAATTTTAATGCTTTATATTTTCCTTTCTTGGTGGTTTTTATCTGTTGAATGAAAAGAAGAAATTGTGTTTTTTCTTATTCACATTACTACATACATCAAGGGCTTTTATAAGCGAAAGAATCAAAGATTGTCAACTCTACGAACTAGGAATTAACGTTGTCGACTCTAGAAAACAGGAAACAAATAAAATCAGAATATTTTCCCCCATAATTAGGTACAAAATCAGGATCAAATTAATTCAGATTTCCTCCCAAATATTACCAGTCAATGATTTCCATGATTTCTAGCACTCCTAAAATTCAGCAGTCAATGATTTCCGTCACTCCCCCTCAAGCTGGTGAATAAATGTTTTCCATTCCCAGCTTGCTTACAAGTCTTTGAAATGCATGACTAGTTAATCCCTTCGTTAGGACATCTGCTAATTGATTTCTGGTAGAGACATAAGGTGCACATATCGGCCCACTCTCAATCTTCTCCTTTATGAAGTGTCGATCTACTTCCACATGCTTGGTGCGATTGTGTTGCACCGGATTATTAGCAATGTTGATTGCTGATTTATTATCGCAATATAACTTCATTGGACTCTTTATTGTAATCTTCAAATCATTGAGAATCATTTTTAGCCATAGTTGTTCACACACTCCTAGTTCTATGGCTCGAAATTCTGCTTTCGCACTTGATCTTGCCACTAGTGGTTGCTTCTTGCTTCTCCAAGTAACCAAGTTGCCACCCAAAAAGGTGCAATAGCCAGAAGTTGATCTCCTATCAATGACTGAGCCTGCATAGTCTGCATCCATATATGCTTCCAAACATAAACTTGAACTTTTTCTGAAGAGAATTCCTCTACCTGAGTTGGCCTTTAAATATTGCAATATTTGATATACTGCCTATAGATGGACTTCTTTTGGATTATGCATAAATTGACTTACCATACTCACTGCATATGTGATGTCAGGTCTAGTGTGTGATAGATAAATCAACCTCTCAACTAATCTTTGATACATTCCCTTATCCACAGGCTTATTGTTAGTCGCATCTCCCAATTTGTGATTCTGATCTATGGGTGTCTCTGCAGGTCTACAACTAGTTTTCCCTATCACCTTGAGTAAATCCATCACTTACATTTGTTGTGAGATAAAAATTCCCTTTTTGGATTGAGCCACTTCAATACCCAAGAAGTATTTTAGCTTGCCAAGATCCTTTATTTCAAACTCTTTTGCTGACCTAGCGTTAAGAGCTTCTTGTTCTTCGTGATCATTACCAGTGACAATAATATCATCAACATACACAATGAGTGCTGTAACTCCCCCTGTCACAGAGTGCTTAATAAACAAAGTGTGATCCCCTTGACTCTGTTTATACTTCATAGCTAGCATGACCTTAGTAAACCTTCCAAACCCTGCTCTTGGAGACTGTTTCAGCCCGTGTAATGCTTTCTTCAGCCGACACACCTTGCCATTGCTATCTGTACTAAATCCTGGAGGAACTTCCATGTAAATTTCCTCTTCAAGGTTGCTATGCAAAAAAGCATTTTTTACATCAAATTGCTGCAGTGTCACAAGAGCCGGTAACACCCTTACGGTGTTCATCTTCACCACCGGTGCAAAGGTTTCTTGATAGTCCACACCATAAGTTTAGGTGTACCCCTTGGCCACCAATCCTGCCTTGTATTGTTCAAGGGACCCATCCGCATTATATTTCACTGAAAATATCCATCTACATCCCACTGGTTTCTTCCCTTTTGGCAATTCAACAAGCTCCCATGTTTTGTTCTTTTCAAGTGTGTCCATCTCCACTCTCATTGCTTGTTTCCATCTTCACTACTTAGTGCCTCAGATAGGGTTTGAGGGATGGCTATGGATTTAGATGAGTGAGGAAGGCTTTATGTGAAGGTGAGATTCTTTCAAAAGACACAAAATGAGAAATTGGGTGTTGGGTGCATTTTCGAGTGACTTTTCTAACCGCAATGGGTAGATTCAAGTCATATTACCGCAAGTAACAACAGCAGGATTATTTACCTCACTGCTTGTTTCACTTCCAAGTGCTGGTTCCGATGTATGAACTTGCTCTGGGTTTGCAACAGACCCTTTCTTTCTCGAGTAAACTTGCAGTGGCTTTGTGAATACTGGACCATCTGATATTTCTTGGCTGTCTACGGCATGAGCAGGTTCTATTTCACTATCTTGGTTGGGTTTGGGGTTGGTGCTTTGGTTTGGACTAGGTAAAGAGTTAGGCATAGGTGAATGTGTAAGCATAGGAAGGTCAAGAAAATCATCCTTATCTTCATGAGTAGATGTCTCCCCTTGAAGAGAAGGATGATGATAGTAGCTCTCAGGCTCCACAAAAAATTTTGTTTTTTCCCTGATACCATGTTGAATGAAAAGAAGAAACTGTGTTTTTTTCTTATTCACTTTACTGCGTACATCAAGGGCTTTTATAAGCCAAAGAATCAAAGATTGTTAACTCTACGAACTAGGAATTAATGTTGTTCACTCTAGAAAACAGGAAACAAATAAAATCAGAATATTTTCCCCCATAATTAGGTACAAAATCAGGATCAAATTTATTCGGATTTCCTCCCAAATATTAGCAGTCAATGATTTCTAGCACTCCTAAAATTCAGCGGTCAATGATTTCCTTAATTCAGCAGTCAATGATTTCCATCATGATCCTATCAATATTGGCTCACTACCGTTCACCACAATGTTTATTTGTTCATTTGAGCACCTCAACTATTTATGTTGTGTGAATTTTAGAATTTTAATGCTTTATTTTTTTTCCCTCTCTTGGTGATTTTGATCCTATCAATATTTGCTAACAGTTGTTCACTACAATGTTTTGATCACCTAAGTTTTTTGTTTTGCTTCTGAGAAAAGGTTTTATCGTTTATTTATTTTGATTTAGAGTGCATATTATAACTTATAAGTAATGCATATGGCATTGGTTTGCTTACTCTCTCCATGAATAGTTAACCCTTTGTGAGTCATAATCCCGTTGCCTGCTGTAACTTGTTTGTTGTCCATAAACAGTTCTTTGCTCATTAATATGGGTGTAAACACACTAATAACTGAGTGGTGTTTGTGCATATGATCATGAGATGTCTGATAATGACAAAAGTTTTTGCCTGAGTTATCACTGGGCTGAATTTTAGTTTCTTAATTGCCTGAGTTGACTAAGCAAGTGTGGAGAAAAGATCCTAGTATGTGCGTTATACCAGTGAGCTAAACATGTTCAAGATTTCATCCTTTTCATGTATGCAGATCCATTTATTTCCTATCCCCATTTTTAATTTTCAAGCATTTCGAAACAGATTTGTTTGATTCTCTAAAGGCTATAACAATGGGGAGGTATAGTGTTCTTTATGGCTTTGATGACATTAATGCTTCTGTTGGTTATTTTGTTGATGTCTGCCTTTTGATAAATGCAATTTTGTACTAAATTTATAAAATTTTACATTATATGTTAACTATGGATGATTACTTTCACCTGTTTGGGCATTCGCTAATTAGTTGTTAAATATTCTGTTCCATTGTTTTGAGTGGTGCCGTTTTCTGGGAGTTCCTCATGGATTGCCATCAGACAGCTTCCTGTCTGGACTTTTCATTAAGATGGTCATTTTTAGCCATGCATCTTCATCTCTTTTGTAGGCCACTCTTAGATTAGCACAACTGGACATAGTAGCTGAACATTTATCCTGTCGTGTTCTGGAGCATCATGAAGTAATGGGTAAGTTTTCTGATGAGACTTCACATGCTTGCTCTGCAATTCCAAGGATGTAACCTCTGTTTACAGATAATCTTGTTATATGATATTAACATACAAATTTTTGCTCACCTATCAATGGTTAAAATGAAAAGCATGTGTTTTTGCATCTTTGAAGGAAGTTTTGGCATATCATATCTAGACTATCAATTGTTGGAATTCTTTTAAACACACTTTTAAATGCACTCTTCCCTAACCATGCTTCTTCCAACTGCAACAACAATGCCAAACTAGGACTTATTAAAGTTGGTCTCATCTCACAACTATTCAGTAAAGATGGAAATATTAGCTTGATTACTTGTAAGTTGATTAACTTGGCATGATGTGTTATAGTTTTGGTTTCATGGATGCCAGTATCAAGATATATACTATACATATCTGATATCTGTGCGTTATACAAAATGGTTAAGATTTGGTTGACTTCTGGTTTCTTTCTTTAATTAAGGTGACAATTTTTTAATATAATTATTTCCTTGGAGGAGGGGCTGGAACTGTTTAAGCTTTTTTATTCTATCTTTAATTCTAGTTGTTGTATGTGCTATGGTGATGGCTTATCAGAAGTTCAGAATTGATTTTGTCTTTCTTTAAGTGAGGTTTTGATACTTGCTTTTGACCAGTGAAGGGTATGAATTTGGTCAGGGAATTGGAGAAAGACTTGAAAGTTGCAAATGTCATCTGCATGGTAAGCGTTTACATTGTTCCATAGTTTCATTTCTGTTCATTAAAGAGCCACATCTGGAGAAAATGTCAGCTTATCTTTTCTGTTTGTTTCCCACTACCTGGTGATTCTGTTAACTACAGTAGACATTATAATCACGTTAAAGTTTGTGTTATGGTGTTTGCAGAATGGACGAAGGCATCTAACCTCATCAATGAATGAGGTTTCAAGGGACCTTGTTGTGAATACTGATTCTAAGAAGAAGCAAGCTCTTATGGTGCAATGCCTATCTTTGACTGTGACTATATATTTCTTCCTTTTGGTTCTCTGGGAGAAAAGAATAATATTTTATTATTCTTCATGTTTCTCATTACAGGACTTGCTTGTAGTGCTGGCTGAGCTTCTTCACGCACAGGACATGCAAGTAGCTCTTGGATCTCTTGTTAAGGAAGGCAATTACTACAAGGTGAGTTTGTGCCAGTAACATAAGTCCTATTACCTATAATTCTTCAGTTTTCCTCCTCAGTTTACTTTATCATAATTATTTTCTAGCTCTCTGAAAGAGTTCACTGGTGTAACTTATTGCTTAGGCATTTCAAGTTCTATCCGAGTATCTACAACTACTTGATAGTTTCTCAGAGCTCTCAGCAATAAAAGAGATGGGCCGTGGTGTTGAGGAGAGTATACGTTTTTATTATGTAGTTCTTATATAATTTCTATCAAAAGATGTTCTCTCTTTCTGTCTCCCTTTTTTAATTTCTGTTTTTAGTTCTATTTAGAGCTTATGAAAACTATGTGTTAAGTTGCGATGCTGCATCTTCTTTGCTTTTGGAACAATTTTTTATTCATTCTTATTACTTTCTCATAGCCAATTTTGGATTAAAATGTGAAGTAAACCTTCTTTTGGCTATTTTAAATATTATTGCAGGTTTGGCTGGGAAGAACTCTTCAAAAGCTGGATTCGCTCTTGTTAGGAGTTTGCCAGGAGTTTAAAGAAGAAGGCTATTTAACTGTCAGTTTTTATTCCCTGCCTTAGTTTGGATCATAACCTTGTTCTTTTACACGGTGAATGCATGAAATTGTTGATTTCAACTTTCTAGATGATTTATGTGTCACATTTGTCGTAAAGTTATTTTGGTCAAATCATTTTGTCTCAAATGTGTTCAAACATGCAGTGGTTGCCTCATGATGTGTTCAATTTGTGGTTGATATGTTTGACAAAATGGATGATATATCATTTTTGCGCCATTCTTTGTATGACTATATTTCAGTTGTACACATAAGAGTGCTGCGCAGGCAGATCACAAGATCTGCTATTCTTGTTTGATTACCTTGAGCATGAGAACTATCACAGCTTTCTTTGTTTGGATATTGTTGACTAGTGAAGATGCTGCTTCTGTCTGCTCCCTTTTTAATTTTCCACTGGTCTGGTACTTGTTGTCTCTTTCTTACATCTTACTTAGTATGGAGACTAATCCAATTTTTTTTTTTTACTTTGTATGTGCATTAAAAACACATTTGCTTGATAATCATTGCTGGAACTCAGATATGTCTTTGTCGATTTGGTTAAGGTTCTTTAGTTTTCATTGCTTGAAAATTGTGTTATTTTGCTTGACAATAAAATCCTATAATTCTCATTATTGTTGCTGAGCTAGTCATTCCCATGGAACGTGCTTCATTTAGTGCAATTTGGAAACTGTTAAATTCTTATATAGTGTTTTATTTTATCTTTGCCAAAATTTTCAACTCTCTCTTTCTCATCTGGGTTGGCTTTGTGGGCTGTCTTGCAATTAACATATTTTTTTCTCATTCCTGTGGTCCACATGCTAGACCTTATCAAGTTGATTGACATTTTTCTCATTCTTTTGAAGGAAAAACTGCTTGTTAGTGGTTTTTTTTTCTTTTGTCAACTGAAAGTTAGAGATTTATGAATATCAGATTTCACTATTTTGCAAAATTGATGTTAGTATGTTTGCAATGCTTCAGGTGGTTGACGCATATGCTTTAATGGGAGATGTCTCTGGTCTTGCCAAAAAGATGCAAAGTTTTTTCATGCAAGAAGTTATCTCAGAAACACACTCTGTGTTGAAGAGTATTGTGCATGAGGTATGCCGAAATATTAATGTTGTGGCAATACAGACTTTAGATTCTAGGGAAAATACATATGGCACCTCGGAGTTTTACTTTACAAAATTATAATATACTATTTACATACTCAAACAAATTATTTAATGTACATGCTGATAACTGTGTAATTCCAAATTCTAGATATGGGGCCTTTTCCCATGCAATATGTTAGTGTGCTTGTTGTGATGCACCAACTAGAAAAGGATGCTGAGGTCACATGGTGCCTCTTCTAGTTAATTATATTGATGCAAATTCAAATTTAGTGAATTGGATAATAATGTTTAGGATTGTGGCTAATAAAAGAGTTCCGTACATATATTAGCAGTCCATTGAATGGAGAAGGAACCTTGAATACAATGGTTGACAATTATGGACAGGAAACCGTAAATGAAAGTGAAAGAGGGAACTATTCCTAAGTTTCTTGTTTGAGCCTTCCTCTGCTTCTCACTTTTGTTGAGGTTCTGTTTTTTGTGAACTTCTCCTTGACCTTATGATGCTTATTTTTTTTTCACTGTCAGTGTGTCACATGATAGGACAACTTAATTAGATGATTGATTAACTTTTGCAGGATCAAGATTCACATATGCGAAATAGTAGGTATGCATGTAATTTTTTTTTATCAAGTATGTATTGATACTTTGCTATGATTTCTAACTTATGTTTTGATTTGACTCCAGACTTACCTACAGTGATCTATGCCTTCAGATACCTGAATCTAAGTTTAGGCAGTGTTTGTTAAGAACACTAGCTGTCCTGTTCAAATTGATTTGTTCTTATCATGAAATCATGGGCTTTCAGCTGCAGAACGAGGTCAACCTGAATCCTTTCAGTTTCTCATTTGTTTATGTAGAATCTTTGTTGTTGTTTTAGTATTCTTGATTGTTGCTGCCTGATAACTCCAGTGGTCTCCAACTTTTCCTTCGTGTGAAATTTGTGGAATTTTCTTTTCTGCTTCTCAAGCTTTGGGAAATGTGGAAAAAAGAATTTAGTCAACATTATCTTCCTAGAGTATCCAATACCCAGAAATGTAGCTGCTTTTTATTAATTTATATGGGAGGGCTATGTTTGTGTGGGAGTTATGCAAGTCCTTGCTTTGACTTATATGGTTTTCCCTTTATATAGGTTTTCTGTTGAGGCCCCAGTTTGAATCTATTATATGGTATATAAGTGTGTGAATTTATTTGTATTTATTTGAAATCTTTCTGTGTTCTGTGATAAGGCATGGCCGTTTTGTGTTCCTGGTTTCTTTCCTGTTTATGGGGGGCTCTGTCTCTTTTGATTCTTTCTTTTTGAAATGTTTCTATCTTGTTTCAGGTTTTAGAGTGCCCAACAACAAATGCCAAGTTGATGGAAGGTAACCTCTTTTGTAAATAGTGTAGAGGTTCATCACATTGATTCAGTTTTTAAAAACCCTTGCAATTCCCAATGGGTTAACTGCTTTTTCTCTCTATGAATCTGTAGACAGGACACCAGGTTCATCTTCTGTAGAGGAGTCTACAATAACCACTTCCTCAGCTGATGCATCTGAAAGGACTTATTCTGGAAATGTAGAATCTGATAAGCCAGTTTCTGAGGGTAGAAATGGTGATGGTGCAACATCAAGCAGTGGATCTCCATGGTATTATTTAAGGAAAGAAGCCATAACTTTTGTGTCACAAGCCCTTCAAAGGGGACGTAAGAATCTTTGGCAACTTATGACTAGCCGGGTACTAGTACTGCTTTCTTCTTCTGCTGCTTCTACAAGCATACATCAACTTTTGAAAAATTATGAAGATCTTAACACATTCATCTTGGCTGGGGAAGCCTTCTGTGGAGTTGAGGCAGTTGAATGCAGGCAGAAATTGAGGGGTGTTTGTGAAAACTATTTTGCAGCATTTCATCAGCAAAACATATGTGTAAGTTGGACTTCACACTTATTCTTCTTCATTGTTATTGTTCTTGTTGTTATTGGTATTAGGGGAGGAGGGATTTAAAGTTCAGACTTTCTTTGGAGGCTGGGTGTTGCTGCGATTAATTTATTGCTAGTCATGGGCTTCATAGGTTGTTGTTTGCATAGTTAGTATTACGCAGGTCATATTGATAGATTTTGAGCATCTTCTGAAATGCATTATTGTTTGTAGTAACTGTTGATTTTGAATTTATTTGCCCCAATTTCCATTAAACTTTGAATAAAAAGTAAAACATGGAGCACTGATTTTGGGGGCAGATATCGATGCTTACATGTTTATCTTCTTGCATATGATTATAGCACTGGTTTGTCTGTTGGCATATCTTTTCTGTAGCAGAATATGGATATGTTCCTTTTGTGGCGCCAACAATTTTGGGAGTTGTTACTATTTTTATTTCACTTAATTCTATTACCTTCTGTCCCATTATCCTAATGCAGTTGAAATTGACTGGAGCTTACTGTTATTATTATTATCATTATTTTTTTTTTTTTTCATTTCCAGGCACTTAAAATGGTATTGGAGAAGGAAACCTGGCTTAGATTGCCACCAGAGACGGTACAAATAATTAGTTTTGCTGGGCTAGTAGGTGATGGAGCACCTTTAATTACTTCATCTGATGGTAACTCTTCTAATCCTAGGCTGCTTCACGCTGACAAATCAGTAAACACGGCTGACGGAGGTGCAAAGAAGAGTGGATTTTCTCCTTGGGTTAGAAATGGAAATCCATTTTTGCTAAAAATAAGCAGCAGTGCCACAGAAGCTCATAATTTCTCCCCACTTAATGGAGCAACCTCTGGTGAATATGAGGGAAATGTTAATAATTTTCATGTTGATGTTGCCTCTGCCCATAATGGCGATGTAAATCATGTCAATGGCTTCAATTCTATATCAGAAGAGGAAAGTGAGGATTTACTTGCTGACTTTATTGATGAGGATAGTCAACTGCCTAGTCGAATATCCAAAACCCACCTTTCAAAAAGTTACTCTTCTCCTTGCAGTTATGATGAGTTTACAGCACAAACTGGATCATCTGTATGTCTTCTAAGGTTAGATGCTATATAATTCCAAAAGGAAAATGAATCTTTCAATGAAGAGCTGCACATGTTCTTATATGTGAATGCAATTGAACTGTTTTCTAATTTTTAAACATTAGGTCAATGGATAAGTATGCAAGGTTGATGCAGAAACTTGAAATAGTAAATATTGAGTTTTTTAAGGTGTGTTTCTGGTTAACTACTTCCTTAGCTGCTCAATACAATCTGAAACTGAATTTTCTTTTTGCTTTTTTATTATTTTTCATGATTCAATACATTGTTGCAGGGCATATGCCAGTTATTTGAGATGTTTTTCTATTATTTATTTGAAACATTTGGTCAGCAAACCATGAGTTCAAGTGGAAAGGCTGAATTTCTTACTTGTAAGTTAATTTTCTGTGAATACATGATGGAAATTCATTTGTCTATTAATTATCTCTTTCCTTTATATGCTCACTTCTCATTTCTGCCTTTTCATTTCATTTCTTTGTAATTCCTAGATCGGTTAAAGACAGCCTTATCAAGAATAACACTAGATTGTGATCAGTGGATGAAAAGTCCATCAGGGTCCTTATCATCTCCATCCTCACATGCAGATGTGACGCCTACTTCTCCACAAAGTACAAATTTTGGTCATCCAGCAGGCACCTCTTTTGGTCTAAAGGTATAAAGTAAATTTCTTTGGATAAGGTATTTACTGATTGATATGTTTATTACAATGTCTTTTACCCAAATTCCTTTTCTTCCCCTGGATTGGATGGGCAAAATTGCCCGTTGTTAGCAGATTTGCTTGTTCTTCATCACCCACTCTATTATTTCGGTAGCTGTATTTCTCAATGTGATGTTAACTAAGAACAAGAAAATATTTTTGTTTGTTAATGCAACATTTTTCATAAAAAAGCTGTTCACTCACTGAACAAAAATCTACATTAAATGCATAAAAATGCATTTTGGTTTCCCATTTCTTGATTACTTCAAACTAATGTTCCTTTCTCTCTATGTTTTTCTTAATACAGGAATGAAGCATTTTGTAATATATGTGCCCATAAATAACATGACGCTTATGTTGCAGGAAAGATGTGCTGGTGCTGATACTGTAGCCCTTGTTGCTGGTATATTGCATAGATCTAGAACTCATCTCCAATTATTGCTGCTGAAGAGTAATACCGCTGTAGTTGAAGATTTCTTTGTTCACCTGGCATGTTTCTCATTTTCAATCATCTGGTTTAAGAGAATGCAGAAACTGAAACTTAACTGATTTATGTTGTCTTACATTTTAGTTTTATGTCTGAATAAGACCGTAATAGTTATTAATCAACAGTATAGGACCACTACTAATTCATATTAACTGGAACTGAAGAAAAACTAGTGATAAGAAATGGTTAATTCTCTCTTCTTTCACAAAGCCTGTCTTGATTTCTGTAATGAGGTATTTCAAAAGTATACAAGTATAATTAAATAAATGGTCAGCTGTATGTGCTCAAGATTTTCATTCCACCTGGCATAAAAAGCAAGTTATTAGTATTTTGTAGATTTAGACAAGGATAGGGGTTAGTTTACTGAATCTTCTAAGTAAGTTTGTGAGGTCAGTAATAGAGTATTGATGAGCTGGAGGGACTGTGAGCTGTTGTCAACAAGTGTAAAATTTTTAATCATTTCCCTTTATTCATACATTATGTTCTGTCCATAAAAGTGAAAATGCTGGTCATAGTAATGAACCGGCAATGAAATGGAAATAAATATAATTTTATTGTTAAAGGGTAAAGGCCTAATAAAAAATAGAAATATCATACAAACATGTATATGCTTACCCATATAACTGACCCTAATAGTAAGCAGCTAAAGTAAATGCCATTTAAAGAAAAGAATTTTAATTTCCCATTTTATTGGTTTATATTAATTTGGTACATTGAACTTTTTTGAACATATAGGACACATCATAATACATTCAAGCGGATGGTTTATATTTTATATTAAATTCAATTAAATCATTCTTTGGTACAATGTATGATGAAAATTTGTGAATAATAAATGAATAATAAATCTAACCAACTGAACTAGGTTCATTGAAAAATTAGTTGTGGAATCAGTAAATTATAAAGATATAGGTTCTTGAGGCCCTTTGACGCCATATTCTGCTAGATTCCTATGATGAGTATATCAAATAAGTTTCCCTTCATCTGTTTAATATACAATTAATAAAATTCATTTGTGGTTTTCCAAATTAGTGTGCTTGTCTCATCAAGTACATCTTGTTACATGTATATGTTGAATTTTACATATTTTGACAATATGTCATTAAGTTACTTTCTTTCGCCAGGTGGATTCTGTGCCAGATCTTATAGAGCATATACATAGGACAACCGCAAGAATACTGCTCCACATAAATGGGTATGATTATTAAATATAATTGGGTTTCTACTTTAGAAATATTATTGTTGCTTATGCTACTTGCATTTTGCTTTTAGAAGCCAAAAAACAAACAAAAGAGTGCACATGGACAAAAGTTAAAAACTGTTTTGAAGGATTATAAATTGAAATTTTGACTTTCATGAAGAAACAAAAACATAGTTTTACTTCTATAGGAAATCATTATTATGGATTCAGCAATAATATTTGACATACATTTTAATCTACGAGTTTGCTTTTGCTTTATGCTAAAAATTGAAGAAACAGATGCAACCAAAAAGCAAGGAGCAAAAGAGATAGTCCATTGTTTCTTATGATTTTAGAAGTTGATGCCAATATATATATATGCATGTGTATGTATAGCCTTGTGAATGCTAGATTTTTGGATTAATTTCTCCTCTCAACCTTGTAGTGACCCAAATTGCTGCACTAGTTTTTGTTTGTGGCTGAAAAATCCCTTCGAAATTTATTGAACCAAGGAATGTAATCTGATGTACAAAATAAATAAATAAATAAATGATAAAAGAGTTGAAATGTTCTTTAATTGTTATGTCCCAAATGGTGAATTGTGGGAAATGGGAAGGAGAGCAAACACAAATGTCATGATGGATATTAGATTTTTGAGGTAGGCTAAAGACATTTGGCCAACCATACTTCTCAATGTTGATGATTGGAGGTGATCTGCAGAAAATCCATCAGGTTATTGTTTATGACTATAATTTGCTGTCTGGGATAAGATGGTAGAATTTAGTTTCACATGCCAAACCAATTAAAGTGATATTATGTGGCAGGATTTTGGATTTTATTTTAGCCAAGCCACTACTGGGTCCTTCCCACTCCCCCTCCCTTTTCCTTTGCAATTAAATCCATTGCCAACAGCACCGAAAACCCTGTAACAAAACTGTAATAATGATTAATTTCTTTGTTCTGCTATTGGCTGGACAAATGCAAAAATATAGTTACTACCATGCCATAAATTATCTTAGCCATGAATGAAATCTATGCTTTAGCTGTTTGGACTTTTGATATTCTAAGATGAAGTCGACACTTTTTGTGTGATATTTAGTAATACGTGCATTGCTGTTAGTTTTAGTAAGTTCTTTTGTCTAGGCTATTCTCCTAAAGAGGCAGAATATTTGGCAGGTACGTTGATCGAATTGCTAATGCAAAATGGGAACTGAAAGACCTCGGGATGGAGCACAATGGGTTTGTTCTCTTGGGATCATCCTCTTTTTTTACAAATCTTGGCTTTCATTTTGTTTTTCAGTTTGTTATCTCATGTTTGGCTGTAGATTCTTGCTATAGCTTGAATAGATCCATGACCACCATTTTGATGGTTCTCTGACATAAGTTGTTCGACGAATAGGTATGTTGATTTGTTGTTAGGAGAATTTAAGCACTACAAGACAAGGCTTGCTCATGGGGCAATTCACAAGGAGGTAATATGAGTCATGATCCTGTTAAATTTAACAAAGTAAAAAAATTAATAAATATAAAATTGTTTACCTATTGCTTTTCATTGACACTTTATGAACTGCTCTTGGAGTAATCTTTCATGTTTGGAAGCAAGCCATTTTGTGTTAGTTAATAAAATAACTGGGTTATTGGTAAGCAGCCTGATATGCTAATCAAGAGTAGGAATTAAAATTAGAAATGTTGAGGAAGAAAGAGAAGAAAACATTATAACCAAATTGGCCAATGATAATGATGACTTGAAGTCCATAGTAGAAGGTTAACTGTTTCATATGTTAGTGGAACATAGAGATAAGTGTGAAATCAGCATCTTATTTGTATCAAGAATTCGAAAAGATTGATGTTTAATGTTATTTTTCATGAATGTGCTTGGTTATGGTGTCTTCGCTTTTTCATGAAGATTACGTGCAGCCACAATCAGAAATGTGAAATCACCTAAGCTTAAACCTCTAAGCTTTGTTTTCTGTTAAGTTAGGTTCAAGACCTCCTCTTGGACTATGGGCTCGAAATTGGTGCAGAAACTCTTACGGAAGGCCTATCACGAGTAAAGAGATGTACTGATGAAGGACGAGCTCTCATGTCCTTAGACCTCCAGGTGGTAATTTAAATTTTGACAAGAACTTTCAATGCATTTCCCTTGTCTTCTTGCATCTTTTTCTATTTTAGTAATTGAACTCTTTCTTTCTCCATTCAGGTTTTAATCAATGGCCTGCAACACTTTTCCTCCTTAAACGTGAAGCAAAAATTCCAGATTGTTGAAACTTTCGTCAAGGTAACTGCATTGTTAACATGGTCAATTCAGAAACCGATGCAGCAATCGATCCTTCATTTATTTTTTTGAAATTTACATGTAGGATTAAGTTCAGTCACAACTAATTTCCCTCTCTCTATATTTGTTTTTAAACAGGCTTATTATCTTCCTGAAACCGAATATGTGCACTGGGCACGTGCTCATCCTGTAAGAAGTGTTCTTAGATAACATCAAAATGATGAACGCTTTCATCCACAATTTCATGCTATTTATTCAACTTAGAAACCGCAAAATACTTTTTACATTGCAGGAATACAGCAAGAATCAAATTGTGGGGTTGATAAACCTTGTTGCTTCAATGAAAGGCTGGAAAAGAAAAACCAGGTTGGAAGTGCTAGAAAAGATTGAATGAGCCAGGTATGTAGCCTTGGAATTGCAAAGTTTCACACTCTGATATTTATATATATATATATATATATATATTGGTTCTTTATAACAAAATGATATGTATATCCAATAGTTTCTTGGTTCCAGTTTCCCTTACATTGAGTGCAATTGAGGTTGTATATCTTCAAAATGTCACCGTTTATAGTACGTGTAATGTGTTTCCCATAAAAAGGGTATATGATATCTAATGCAATCTCGAAGTAAGACGAGGTCAAATAATCAATTTTAAGTATTGAAGTTCGAGTTCTATGCTTTTGCGTTGTGTTATCCGATTTTTTTAAAAAAGTATTTCCATTTGATATATTCAAATATGGATGTCGGCATGATCATTCAAATATATAGAATAATTTTTAAAAAATTAAGTATATTTGTGTCATATATATTCATAATCTTCGATACACTCGAGTACAACTAATATAACTTTTTGAGTTCCCGTAAGGCTGATTCATCGCTTTGAAGTGCTGATACATAGAAACAGGAAATATATAACACCCACTAATCTCCCTAAAACTGCCAAATGTTGATAGTAATATTTTATTTGAACACTAAATTTATGCCTTAAAATATCTCCAATCCTATTATAGACAAAAAAAAAAAAAATTCGGTAAGGGCGAAAGTAGGCCCGTTGATATGAGGTAAGTATGATAATTTTAGATAAGATGCGAAAAAAAGACATATTTAAGAAACATGAAAATAATATAATAAGCATGATTAACATGACAGGTGTTTATACATTTCGCGTTTCATATTTAATAATTTTATTGTGTTTGCGTTTACAGGATTGATGTAAAAAGTACAAGATACAATACGAATATGCGAATTGTTAAATATAATAGAAAGTAAAATTAAAAAAAGATTTAAGATTTAATTCAACTTTATTAATTGCAAATTTAAGGTGAAACAATGCAATTCAAGGTTAAGAATAAGACTAAAAAATCCCACTAACTAAATTTGAGTAGCGCAGAAACTAAACTTTTGTTGAACTTGTGGTAGGCTAAAATGCAATCCAAAAGGATTTTAGGATTTATTGTTGTAAATCCCTCTGAGCTGAGCTCATAGAATGTGTAGATAATCTTGTTGTTTTCACTTATTTCTGGTGATAACTCTTTGAGTGAGATCTACGAGCGCTTTCCTCGACCTTATTACATCTTCATCATCACTTTGGGGTAGAGAATCCATGGCTGCTGCTGCAAGTTTAGCATGTTTCATGGCTAGCTCCTTCGTCCTTTCTATTCCCCTACTCTTCCCAAGATACTCAAGTGCCTATATTTTTCAGTATTAGACACACGATTACACGAGACGACAAAAAAAAAAAAAAAACACTAAAACGCAAAATAGATCAGAGAATGTAAACTTACAATGTCAACATTTGCAGGGTTGTCAAATCCCTGGTCAACAACTACACGTAATTGAGGAAATTCTTCCATGGCAAACAACATTGGAGCTGTTATGATTCCCTGCAAAGACATATTTGTGACAACCGTATATATTACCATTTTATATGCCATTGACTCACATTCGTTTAAAACAGCAGTTCTTTCAAAATACAGCCTTGTTTATATTCCTGAAGAACGCCTTTCTTTTTTGCTCTCAATTAAGGATGAATGTTTCCAAGGAGAAAATCTATATTCAATTGTTCCTAAGTTTTTTTCATGTATTTGGAGGGTCTTTTAAAGGTTATATCACCACAGCCATGCTCGAACATAGGTCGGACCCAAGTGTCAGACATGGTTACTTCAAAAAAAAAAAAAAATTTGAACCATTGCTAGTTTAAAAATGAAGACCTTGAAGTGCAGATAGAAGGTTACTCTAGACTTCCAGTGGGTTCATCATTTCATCAATTCTACCAAGTAAATCATTTCCATGAAGGTCAATGTTTTTCGTATTGAAAAAAAAAAAAAGATGCAAGCGTGGGGAGATAAGACATTAAGGTAGATGAATTACATGCCGGATATCGGATAAAGAACCCTTTCCAAGGGATGCCGATGTGCCTGTGAAATCAAGAACATCATCTATCAATTGAAATGCTAATCCCTGTAAAAAAAAAATGAAAGAAAAGAAGCAGATGATGAGCCTAAATACACATAATTAATAGACATATGACAATGTTAAAACTACCAGATGGCGTGGCATAAAAAAGGCATGAATTGGTGTTGAAATTGTTCTAATATTCTACTCGAGTACTTGAAAGTTCCTATCCTTAGCAAATTACTGAACATCAACATAGCATACCATGGTTTTAAAAAGTATGTAACTACCTTTATACCTCATGCAACATGTTATAAGATCGAGCCAGACATAAACTTAAAACACCATTAAAATTGTCTTGAGCGAGAGGGTATTATTACGGTATCTTCAGATTATATTTCAGCATAGTTTTTCATTGACAACATCATGAAGCAAGAACGATGGTGATATCCAAGTTCCTTTTAGTAATCTTCAATTTCTAATGTATCAGGCAGCCATATCTAACATAAAAGTTAAATAGTTTATAAAGGTGAGTTTTCATCAATTGATTTTGAATAGTGTGGTGCTATTGTAGTCTGCAAAGTTCTTCCCCCAATCTATGTTTCTTGGACTTCGGTGTTTGGGTATGTTCGGATTTTTTAAGTTTGTCTATATATTTGAAAGGTCGTATTTCTAAATTCTTGTCCAAATGTGTCTGACATGAGTATTTAAAATGATGAGTTGGAGCAACATAGCCCCTTTACAAATGCTGTAAAATGCAGCATAAACTTGAAAAGGTCCCACTAAAAACTTGCATTTTTCTAGACAGATAAAAGAAACTGTAAGGATTTTAATTTTTGTTTTTTTGCTGGCCAAGAAAAATTGTGGAACTAACGAACCAGATTTTTTCCATACTCAAAGGCCAACATTGCAACCTCTGCCGTCTGCCCAGCAAGAATGGCAACTGACTTGCAGCTGTTTGATATCAAGGATGCAGTCTTGTTGTATGTTTTCCGCATGTAATATTCCATGCTGCATTAGGGAAAAAAAAAGGTTACATAGTTAATTAAAAGTGCAATCCTGAGATTGCTAATGAGAACAGCAATGGTTCACCAAATTAGCCTGCCTTGTTATGGACGTGCAATCAGATGGAGACAGTTTGTTTACTTTAAAAAAAAAAAAAGGGAAAGAAAAAAGTCGCCGCACGTGTCATGACTTACCGCGGGTGTAACCGGGTAAGTTACTCGCAAAATACTTGAAATACTTGAACTTGATTGTTTGACTGTCAAGCTTGATTAGCTAGCACACTGTGCCATATTCAAGCATGTAATACTCAGACTGACTTGGCAGCTTAATTGAGTATTTAATGTTTCGGATTATATTTACACAAAAATTGATATGCATACACAAAGACACGCATGATGTATGTAATATTTTTTTCAGAGCAAGGTTGGTGTTATTAGATAAGCAGATATCTTGGATTCACGGGCCTGACATGCATACCGCTTATCCTTCAAATATTTGTTTTTAAAAGAAAACAGAAAGCATTAAGAAAGATCAAAGGCCGCTGAAGATAACATCAAGCCTTCATTACTTCCATAAGCAGAACAATCAATTTTTACATGTATTCAGCAGTATTAATGCCCAATTAGGAACAAAGAATGGTCTAGGATCAAACAACGCTTTAATTCGAGAGCAAGGAACAAATTTTCATTATAGGATTTTTATTTGTCTATTCTCATAAAGCAAAATTGCAAGTTAGAAATGAATAAATGAGAAAAGAGTAAAGGCAAATACCTAAAACGCTGATTCGAAGCAGTTGTAAGTTGCATGGTTTCACCGGTAACAAGATTCTGTACAACCGTTGCGATTAAACTAACAACCTACATACACCCAGAAAAGCCACAGATAACTAGTTAAATTTACTTAATGATATAAAAGCATCCAGGTAGAGATTTAAAAAAGCAAACGACAGGTCACAGTCTATACTGTTAGTCAATATATGATCACATCTTCTACCTTGCCCGCACAAACATCAACAAGATCGAAAGGGGAAAAAAGTACCTCTGTATTTTTTAAAGAAGCAAGGGTCAAACAAGCTCGAGAAAGCAGGAAATCTCCGGCCAAGACAGCCAACTGCATTATAAAGAGAAATTCATAGAAAACTTGGTTACAATCCTCTATTCATTCTTCAGCCAGATGAAAGATATGTAAACAGCTTAATTAGCATTAATTAATAACTACTTTTGCTAATATAAAACCAGAAATTGCCCAGAGAAATCTAATACAAAAGTAGTCTCAAAACAACAATAAGAACTTGTATAACAAGATAACAGAACCTTATTGCCCATTACAGCATTCAACGAACCAACACCACGTCGTTTGTCTGCATCATCCAAGACATCATCATGAAGGAGGCTGGCCACCTGATCCAAGGGCATGACCATGTTAGTCTGGAAGCAACCCTGAAGAAGTTGCTTGACAGGAAAGTAACTGCAGGGGTAAAACTGAACGCAAAGGCAACAAATATTTAACTGACATGAATCATCTCAGTGATCTCAGCTATACGCTGCTGACTTGCACGTAAATCATTTGGCAAGGTATCTCGGACTCCAGCAGGTGGTACTTCAGTTATACGCACATTCAACGCTGTCGCCATTAAAAGTAAAACCTACATAGAACAACTAAAATAGCCATTTTGGAAAGTAACCATAGTCTGAAATATAAGATGAATGGTTCTAAAATCACAAGCAATGAATTTCGAAGTAACAGAAGTTTAACATACCCATATAATAAGCTTAAGAAGTTAGAACTTAAAACAGAAAAACAGAGAAATAACCATGCACAAAGAGTTTTATGCTAAAGTTGCACATCAAAATTGGGCTATTTTAGTCATATTGTGTGCATAAGACAAGTTCCGAAAAGCAAGGGGTTGATCAGAGGACTGGGCTTGAAGGCAAGGACCATAAGTTACTTAAATCTCAACTAATAGGACAGAGATTGAGCACCAAATGTAGACAATAACTTATCTCTCAAAGGCCTTTTGCAACATGCTACCATTATGCAAAAGAATAAAGAGGTATATCATGTTCATGATACCCAAAAATTAACTACAATCAACGAAATGATAGCAAATTTTAGAATTAGCCTTCAGTCACTACTGTTATTACCGTTGGACGAAACCTCTTTCCTTCAGCCCCAATTTTGAAGAAGTACTCCGCAGCTGAAGCAAGTTTGGGAACCTGTAGAAAACAGATATCCAGCTATTATCACAAAAGAGCAAGATCTTTCCATTTGACACCAGAAAAGGGGAAAAAAGAACAATAAAACTCGGTTAAGGACATGAGAAAGAACAGTTACGTACTTCAGTAACTACCATTGACCGCAACCGGCAAGCAATAAGTGATAGTTCATCGGCCACAAGTGAAAATGGGTCAAGTCGTTCCTGGAAGATGTCCCACTGTCTTAATAGAGAGGTAAATGAAAACAAGATAGAAAGGAGAATTAACGAAGTAGTTCTTCCAGGACACATTTTCTTCAACTGTCATTCTGTTTTTGAATCAAAAGTATGAACTGCCTTGGACATACACTCTAGAATGCTTCAAAATTTAGGATATTAATATGTTTTTATTTTCTTTAAATAATATACAAGGATGTGATTAGCTTTGATGCATTTCTTCAGTCTAAACATGAAAGATTGGATGCCTATGGGAATATTAAATTCAGAAAATTATAAGTGTCCTGGACCGAAGAAGCAGCAGTTATAATTACAACCATGATTGAACAACTTGCCAGACTTCGCAATCTTCCAAAGAGAAGAAGTTCACGTTAACAAATGAGAGGACCTTGAGGACCACCACAGGCAATTTTTCCTTTATCTGCCATAAACCAATTCTGTAACATAGGAGCCATATAAGCCCGAAGATTTAACTGTTGTAAGAACGTCAATTTCTTATCTTAGGAAAAACCTACCTCTCACTTAGCAATACTGCCTTTTAAAAGCAACTAGCCTCTTTTAAGAGTTCAACCTGGGACATTTTGTACCACTTATAGATATGTTAATCTGAATTTCAAGGGACACGGAATATATAAATGTCTTAGAGCTGTCTTATAATGATACAAAACGAAAACTACCAGACACTCTGACAAATAATCATTGGTGAAGTTGACATATTCTATAACCATACATCCCCAACCCCAAACCCCTTTTCATGATAAAAAAAAAAAAAAAAAGAAGAGAAAGTACAAGTTTGAATCGCTGATAAAATTTTCTAGATATAGTGATTGGGGACCACCAATGGATTTCCATTTACAGTTAGGGTAATTCATGAATTCGCCTGTTTATTACAGACAAGTTAATACCATATTATGAATGCTTGTTATTGTAAACGTTAGTCAAGATTTAATGTTTTGGAAAGTGACTCTCTCTCTCTCTCTCTATATATATAGAAAAAAATATATATGTAAGCATATATAATCACTCTCCACCTTATGATACATCAGAAAGACCATTGGACACCCAAAGTATATCTTATTGTTATTGAAATATTATATGGAAAAATATTCAAATGACATTAATAATCAGCAATAACTTCCATGTATCTTTCAATATTCTTACCTTTCCTTCCATGACTGCAACATCTGAATCCGTACTTGCCAAATCCATACCAATAATATCATTTATGGCAGCTTTTGAACTGAGCAAACGAACAACATCCATAGTTTATAAAAGACAATATAAAACGTCTTCAAAGGAAATAAAAACACCATAAACAAAAAAAAAAAAATTGAAAAAGAAAAAGGAAAACCACGAAACTCATTGAACCTGAAAGGTCTGCAAAATCTTGCCCACTTAATCCCTGCTATTGGAGTCATACTATTACTACTATTCATCAGCCGCTTAGGTAAAACAATTAGAAAACCATAAAACGGAAATACGAATCAATCAAATGAATCATCAAACAATCAAAACAACAAAAAAGAAAGAAAGAAAAGCATTGAAAACTTACGCATCTATAGGCGGAAAGAGGTGCTGCTTCTGAGGCGGCGTTGGTGCGGTGTCTAAACAAACGAAGAAGAAGAGCTGCCCTTGCCATATCAATGAAAACAATGAAGGGATCGCCGTTTCTCTAGGTTTCCCTGCGAGTGGAATCAATTAAACAGGGATTTTCAGATTTGTTTTGTTTTTTTATTTCAGGTTCGGCGGCTTTAACTTCCTCTGATTTGAACCGCACATTGCCATTGTTCTGTTGACTGGCCTTTATTCCTGGGGTCATTCTTGTCTTTGACTTTCTACTTTCTAACCCCGCATGCCAAAAAGGATGGATTTATTGTTGATGTAAACCTATACTTTTATTTTTATCAAGTATTATTCATTTATGGTTTATACCTTACAGATTTATTTCGTAACATAACAATTTGTAATAATTATTATATTTTCTTTTTTACATTAAATTAAAAAATGGCAATGTTTAGGGGTAAGTTAAAAATTTTACGTTGGAGGGTAGGAATAAAAAAATTAAAAAATCATTTTCGGGGATTAAAATAAAATTTTTATTATTATTTTTACTCAAAATCACCTAAAATTAAGAAATACTAAGGAGTAAGGGGCTAAAGCTCCTGTCTGTCTCGGCTTTGCCATGTTTAAGGTAATTTTTCTTTAATAGGGTGTTTATTTTAATTAAAAAAAGAAATTTGAAAACGTTGAAGAATCCAATTTTTCAATTAATGGCAAAAAATAAATATATATGAATTTGTTATCTATTTTTAAAAGAGGTTCAATTAATTGGTATTTATAGGCATTAGTTAAAATTATTTAATTATTATTTTAAATTTTTGTATTAATTTATTATTTTTATTGAATTCAAAAAAAAATAATTCATTAATTTTAATTTTATTTCTTCATATATATATATATATATATTTTTAACTGGTGTCATCTTAAATAAGATAATATTACCTTTTCAAAAAAAAAAATTATGCAAGTGAATCAATAATGAATGAAGAATTATTTATGAGTCCATTTAACAGAAAAATATTATTTTCAATAATTTATTACAATTTTATGAAGAACTATATTACATTTTGTTAGATGGCATATTTAAAATTTTCAATCTATTTTTTAAAAAATGTTAAAAGGTTGTCACGTATATATCTTATGTTTAATGCGATAGTATATATATATATATATATATGTCACATATATATGTCAATTGAATTTTAACTCAGATGGTATATATGTTGGTAACAAATTTCTAAAAGTTATGGATTCAAGAG
>JAQSVH010000012.1:6830078-6844570 GCA_029448705.1 Adansonia digitata | reverse complement strand
AAATTAAAATTTATTGCATCTAGAAAAAAAGTATCTTTTGCTAAAAAAATTATTATATTTAAAAGAAAAAAAAATAAGGAATTGGCTTTTACATGAGTAATTATTTTTTTAGTCGATAAATTATTTTAAATTTAATTTTAATTTGATTAACGTCAATTAAATCAAAGACTTTACACATAATATAAATATACCAAAGCTGTAAGTTAGAGGATAAATTATTGAAGGCTTGAATTGGTCATTGATAATAGAGAAAAGAAATTTGGATGCCATTGGAGCTTATCCAACAGAAACTTTTAATTATTTTTCACCTCTCAATCATATTTTTCTTCAATATTAAAAACTTCTTTTAGAGATTCATTGTCAATCATTTTCATTTCTTTGTTTTTTTTGGGGTTAAAAGATTAAAATTTATGTCAACTTTAACAACCCTTTCTATACGCCACATAATTCTGACGTGTATCATCAAATTATTTCCACTACACACATTATTGAGTTTTCATTTTCCCCATATTATTTCCACATAATTTATTCAACTTCGATGTGAAACTTGAAAATTCAGTAGGAAAAAATTAATTTTTATTTATAATTATATCTGTATCATCTTGGAGAATATTGAAAAATTATAAAAATAAAAGTCATTTGAAAATTATATCGAGACAGAGATCAGAAAAAAAAAATCAATGGATTGGCTTCGGAGCCAATTTATATTTTAATAAAATGTAAAAATAATAATATATTAAGATTTTTTTTATTTGTGCATAATATAATACATTATATAAATATGCCTAATAAAAATATATATTTAATTATTTTTTTCTAATTATGGTAAAAAAAATAATTTCGGAGTTTTATGGAGATATAACCCATGTTTTGGATCAAATAATTTACAAAATCACTCATTACTTTTTTTTATTTAGAAAAAGGAAATTTGTATGCTAGTTTTTTATTTAAAAAATTTTTAACAATTTTCTCTTAAATATGAAGTTCTTAGATTCCAGTTTTCACAAGTGAGGTAATTAATAAGGTAACACATATTTTAAATTATATTTTAAAAAATAATAAGTAATTTAAAAAATAGGATAAGTGATAATTTCTTAATCTTATTTGTAAAATTAAAAAAAACCATTAATAATGTATCAAAAATGAACTCTTAATTTAAACTATATTTCCCTATGTTATCTTGAAATAATTTAAAATCAGCTATTTTCCGTGTCATAGATTATATATAAAAGATAGTTATAGATGCATGCATGAATGCATAAAACATTATGTATCACATGCATGTTCATACTCTAAATATATATATTAAAAGTTCCAAAAATAAAAATAAAAATTTCTAATATATATATATATATATATTATATAGATTGTTGGTGGTTGAGTGTTATGCTTAAACTAAAACCGGACATGAAATTGTTCTCATCATTTCCATCGTCAAATTTGAGTTACTATCTAATAAACAAAAGAAATTAGCAAATAATTAATCATGATTAATGTTGATGTTGCTTAATTCTTATAATCTCTTATATTTTATATATATTATTATATAACACACATGCACAACTTGCTTAATATATTAATCTTGTTAAACTTGTTTTTTTTCCTCTCATTACTAATTAAAACACAAGTTTCCCAAAAAACTCCATTATTTACGGTCTTATTATGCATTAAATATTATTATTATTATTATTTTAAACTATAAGAATGTCATAGTATATTCATTTTTCCAATGTTCGTCTAAGTTATTCGGTGGTTGAAGTTATGCGTATAATACAGCATAAGATAATAATGTTTTTTTTTTTCAAAAACAAGAAATTCTTTTTTTTATTATTTTTAAAATTAAAACAAAAGTCACTAATAGAAAAATCCAATATAAAGTGGAATTTCACGTCCATTTGTTAAAAAAAAAAAGCCTTCTTGTCCATATCATGTAACTTAACTTGAAGTGAAATTCTTTGCCTAATTCCTTCAAAAGAAGGAAACATTGTGAAATCAAATCAAGTGTTTGAAATTGAATTTTGATACTAAAAATTATCTTACTTGTGGTCGATAGAGTTTTTAAATTTTATAAATGAGATTTAATTGATATGTATTTTTAAAAATATATTTAAAAAAATAAAAATAATTTTTAAAAAAAATAATAAAAAGTTATCTTTTTATTTGGTTTGCCGAATTAATAATTTTTGCTGTTAATATATTAAAGATGAACACTTTAATCAAAATGGTATAACTTTGAAACTATTAAAAGTCAAGTCATCATAATTTATTCACAACTTTGCAAGACAAAATAAAAGGTTAATGAGGTTAGGAAAACTGAAATTAAAAAGATTATCTTTTGTCAAAGTATAACCTTTCTAGATAATGACCCAAGAAAATAGATTGATTTGAAGCAAGAATGCGAATAAAAGAAGGATTAATTCCCCCAAAATGCTAGACAGTTTTATATAGTTTTTCAACTTTCGTATTTATACAACCTAAATTGTTAAGGTCAACACAACTCTAATCAGACAGTGCCTTGAATTTTCTTAGACAATTATTGTTTTGTAATTTTTTTTTTTAAATTGAATATTAATTCAGATGATATAATGTTAGGGATACTCGAAAAGTTGTCGGATTCATTAAAATTTCCAAAAAGAAAAGAAAAATACAAAATTTTAGGTTTCAGTTTTACCAAAAAAGAGTAAAAACTAAACAAGAATATAGTTTGTTTAATTTTAATAATAATAATAATAATAAAACTATGCAGTCCTCAAATAAATAAATGCATGGATCCCTATGGACACGGCAAAGAGAGGCCAGTATTTTTAAAAGGATCATATTAACAAATGTTTGTAAACATCGATTAAATTTTAAATTTAATATATTTATTTTCTTAAATTAAAAAAATATTACATTAATTATGTTTTTTTAAAATATTATTTTATTTAATATCAGTAAAAATCGATTAATATTTATGAAAAAAAAAAAAACAAAGCTCGAGAGCTACCATTGCAATCCCATGCAACAATTTTTGTCTAATACTATAGAGGAAGACAAAGGCAGTTATTCCAAAGTTGCTTTTTTGGACTTTAATCAAAACTATGCGAATAAATAAATAAATAAATAAATTATTTGAACGAATTATAATAAAAACATAAAAAAATTTTATTTTTAAAATTGTAATTTTTTACTATTGAAACTTAAGCTCTATTTGAGAGCCTACATGTACATGATAATTTCATCTCGAGGATCATATGAATCGGTGCTTGATTACCTTATTGTTGTTAGATTAGATAGGAGTTACATTACTCGATTTTAATTGAATTAATTAATTAAAAAAATTTTACTTATTAGAGAGGATTTTTAAAATTTTCAACTATCATCGGTTATCGAAAATTACCGAATTAATAGAATTATCTGAAAATACATATAAAATATGATATTTTTAATCATTATTAGGTGTTTTAGATTTTATATGGACTTATAATCTTATATTTGACATTTGAATTTTTTTGATGATTATAATTATTTGAATTATAAACAATAAAAATTTTAATATTTCAAACATGTAATTTTAACTTATTAGTGTAAAATCATTAAAATTTGATTAATTTGATTATCTGATCTGTTAAAACTATATTTTTCGAAATTTAAGTCAATTAAAATTATAAATTAAGTTTTCAATTAATTATTATTCAATTCAATTATTAACCGAATTTATCTATCAAATACCCTCAACATTGAGGTCTTTATATAGGGCATATTATTATGTCCTATGAATTTGCCCAATAACTGTCAAATCAACCATACACCAATAATTCAGTGGATTTCAAAATATTCAATTAAGTCCATTAATAAACAATCAAACTATCTAAACCTAATTGTCACTTTTAACTCCGTTTCTAATTAATAAGATATTAATAAAATAATCTAATCACATTCATATAACTTCCTTCCAATCACAGGTAAAAAACTAAAAGTACAAAGATTTCAATAAATTTCGATTTTGATTGTTGCATTATTGTCGAAATTTCATCAATTTTAATTTCTTAACCTCTTTGAATTGCACTTTATCACTAAATGTTAAAGTAACGATGCTAATTATTGTGATTAGAAAACAATTGAAGTTTTTTAAAAAATTAATTTAACGAATGAGTATTTTTACCGTACTCAATTAGATTAATTATGTTATTATTTATCGTAAATTTTATATTAATTAAATGCAATAGTTAATATTGAATTTATAAACCCCAATGTATTCATATCAATAAATTATTTGATATAATAACCTCAAAAAATATTTTTATAGTAATAACACGATTAATAAGCATGATATGACATGTTTAAATATTATTAACACTATTAATATGATATAATTAATATATATATCATATTTCAAATTAGATTTTAACACATTTATTATACGTATTGATATAAAAAATTATAAAATACGACATGCGAATATAAATAATAGTATCTTCTTGTTAGCAAAACCCAAAAAGAAAAAGGCAAAATAATTCTAACCCAAAATAATTTAATGTTTATTCTTTTAACATCTTGTTGTAGCATTGGTCGATTAGATTTATATCAACAAGAAAAAAAAAAGGAAAAACTAGACAAAAATACATGGATCGCTATCAGATGAATATAACAAAGTAGTAATAATATATATATATATATATATAGTTTTATAGTTTTGAAACGTTTGTCATTGTTCTTTTATTTGTTCATTTACTAATACGCGATGATTCGTTCACATCTTTCTCAATAATTGCTTGGATTATCTAAGCAGCTAAGATCCACTTTTAAAATTTTTAATTAATAGAAATTAAAATATAATTACTTGGAAAGTTACGCTTTGTAATTTAGTATTAATAAGTTTATTTTATAATGGATTGTGAAGATACGCCTTGATCGTATCTCAAGTCAAACGAATCAACGGCCTAGATTGCATCACAGGAACTAAGAAAGTGAAAAGCCACGTCAGCTATAAGAAATTCACCTTAGATGAAACGTGGAAGGTTGAAAAAAGAGGATTACTGTGAATTTGACTTTTTGACTATACAAGATGCTGAGTCAGCAAGGGAAATGGATAAGGCCCTTATTCGGAAAACCGTTGGAACGGTCAAAAAAGCAACAGTATAAAAACCAACAACGTTAGGTCACGTGGCTAGAGAAGAGAGGCGAGTCCGAATACCAAACGGTGACGTATCATAAGCGGCCCCCGAAATTTTGCAACTATAAATACGTGGCCCATTTGATGAACTTTGAAAACAGAGCTACGTGTTAGGCTTCCTCTGTTTAAGCTCCACCGTTCCTCTGTTTCGCTGCAAAAAAACTTTCCTTTTTCTTTTTGTTTTATCCTTTTTTTAAGGAATTTAAGGCTATCCATTAGTTTTATTTAGGACTTGTTCTTGATAAAAAGAAGGTGTCTGAAAGTGTGTTTTTTCTTTAAAGAAAATGTGTGGGATTCTAGCAGTTTTAGGTTGTTCTGATGATTCTCAGGCAAAAAGGGTTCGAATTCTGGAGCTTTCCCGCAGGCAAATGATCTTTTTCTTTCCTACTTTTCATTTTTTTTTGGGGGGGGGGGGGGAGGGTCCTTTTTTTTAGCTAATTTTCATGTTTGTGTCTTTAAAATGGTTGAATAACAGTTCTCAACTATGTTATCCTGATTTGGATGAACGTCGAATACATATATAAAATCCGACATTTTTTAAGTTTTTTTTTTATATTAAAAAGATTTAGTGTACATGTTTACGTAATTTCGAATACGGATATTTCATGTAGAATTCGGTTACGTGTAGTTTAAGTGATCACAAGATTTTTTTTTTGAGTTCTGTTGCTTGAAAATAAAAAAGAAAAGAATATGGTGACTAAGGTTTTTTTCTTTTTTTTCTAATAATCCGTTGATGGAAACATTGAAAGCTCAAGGTAAAAAGCAGGGATATAAACAGTGACGTCATATTTTTTTAATTATCGATATTTATGATTAATATTTATTATAATAATCATGATAATATTTATTATCTCCGCAAATGCAAATGAATATGGAATGAAGGTGGTGGGAGCCCAAGCTTTGCCGAGAATCTTGAAGCAGTGACTTTATTAGTTTTAAATAATTCAATAGGATAATGAAAATAAGCATAAATGTAATAAATAAATTACTTACAGTAGGTTTATTATTTAATAAGTTAGTGATAAATCCACTGGAAGAGAAAGAGTCAGCCGAAATAGCTGACTATTTGATGATGTATGATGAACAGGCTGAAGCACCGTGGTCCTGACTGGAGTGGCCTCTACCAACATGGAGACTGCTACTTGGCCCATCAACGCCTTGCCATCATTGATCCTGCTTCCGGTGACCAACCTCTCTTTAACGAAGACAAGAGTGTTGTTGTCACGGTAGGCCTCCAAGGCTTCTCTTGTTCTATGTTACCTCAACTTTTTATTTTTACTAAAGTACTCATATCAAACACATATTTAGACATGAATATGAGATATAATCTTTCCAATGAACATACTTTGATACTTGAGTACATGTCTGTGTCCCTCACCATGAAAAAAGAAACCAAGATTTTGGTACTTATATTTTCTGACATTTAAGGGCTCATAATAATATCTTGGAATTGGAATTTGAATTTCAAGTTTACTAATGGAAGGAAAAAATGTACTGAAAACTAGGTGAATGGAGAGATTTACAACCATGAAGAACTGAGGAATAAGCTGGTAAACCACAAGTTCAGGACTGGCAGTGACTGTGATGTTATTGCCCATCTGGTAAGGTCCCCACGGCAAAATTATAGGGATATATCTGATCTTGGGTCAAAATTATTTTAGTTTGTTTTGTGAATTCTTGCTCTAACAAGTGCAAAATTGTCGCTTGAACTTACACTACACGATAGTATGAGGAGTATGGGGAAGATTTTGTGGACATGTTGGATGGAATCTTCTCATTTGTGCTGCTGGATACCCGAGACAACAGCTTCATTGTTGCTCGTGATGCGATTGGGGTCACATCCCTCTATATTGGCTGGGGACTTGATGGTATTAGATCTTGATTTCTCAGTAACTTAGTGCGTTTTTTGCATGCATTCTAGCTTTCTAAATTTGGGTTGAAATTGGTTTTTGCTAAATTCTTTTCTACGTTTTGATATTCAGGTTCTGTTTGGATATCATCAGAAATGAAAGGGTTGAATGATGATTGTGAACACTTTGAGAGCTTTCCTCCTGGTCACTTGTACTCTAGCAAATCAGGAGGATTTAGAAGGTGGTACAACCCACCATGGTTCTCTGAGGCCATTCCATCAGTTCCATATGATCCCCTTGTTCTTAGGCATGCATTTGAAAATGTAAGATTGCTGAATTGCAGCCTGAGAGAACTTTTCTTTGTTTCTTTTAGATTTCCTGTAATTTTTGCTTAGAGTTTGTATCCAATACATTTGCAGGCTGTGACCAAAAGGCTGATGACCGATGTGCCTTTTGGTGTTCTGCTATCCGGAGGCCTCGATTCGTCTTTGGTTGCTTCTATCACAGCTCGATACTTGGCTGGTACCAAGACTGCCAAACATTGGGGAAGTCAGCTTCATTCTTTCTGTGTTGGCCTAGAGGTAAGTCCTATACTATGGGATGAAACCTTAAAGTATAGCTTTTTAAAGGATATTATTGGTCCTTAAAACTTGTTTATCAATTTGTTTGCAGCATTCACCAGATTTGAAGGCTGCGAGGGAGGTTGCAGACTATCTGGGCACTGTTCATCATGAGTTTCACTTCACCGTTCAAGTATTGACATAAACATTCACTTGTACTTTTAATTTCAAGAATATGGCCTCTAATGATATCCTTGAAAAAGCTAAATTTCTTTCTAATATGACAGGATGGAATCGATGCCATCGAAGATGTCATCTACCACATCGAAACGTATGATGTAACCACGATCAGGGCAAGCACTCCGATGTTTCTGATGTCAAGAAAGATCAAGTCACTAGGTGTGAAGATGGTTATTTCCGGTGAAGGCTCCGATGAGATTTTTGGTGGGTATTTGTACTTCCACAAGGCACCGAACAAGGATGAATTCCACCATGAAACATGCCGCAAGGTAATAGATCATCTTACTTGGCACTTTGATTACCACAGGGGAGTTGGAATGTAAGGATATATACTAAAAATTGGTCTATTTTCTGCAGATCAAGGCCCTTCACCAGTATGATTGTCTGAGAGCTAACAAAGCAACATCTGCTTGGGGATTGGAGGCTCGAGTCCCGTTCTTAGACAAAGAATTCATCAATGTTGCAATGTCTATAGACCCTGAATCAAAGATGGTAAGTAAACAAGTATTGCTTGGTTCATTCATACATGGTTCATAGTTGAGATTTACGGACTTATCAAGAATCCTTCTCTGTTTTATGAACCAGATCAAAAAAGATCAAGGACGGCTTGAGAAGTGGGTTCTTAGAAGGGCCTTTGATGATGAACAGCGTCCCTATCTGCCAAAGGTATTATATCATTATCATTTTGTTTTCGGTATTATTGTCCACCATGAAATGAAAGTACCCGACTGCTATGTTGATACGACTCTTCATATTTCTTAAAATATTCGTATTTGATATATTTTCAGACATGAGTATAAGGTATAACCTTCGAAAGACCCTTAATGAAAAAACTTTAAAATTTGTAACCGCGTCAAACACATATCTGTCACACCTGGAGTCCAATTAACACAGCCCAACTAACATGTCATGTTTGATGCCCTGCAGCATATCCTGTACAGACAGAAAGAACAATTTAGTGATGGAGTTGGCTATAGTTGGATCGATGGTCTCAAAGCCCATGCTGCTCAACATGTAATTATCTTTCTAATGTGCTTCCCCTTTATATGTTTTGCCTGTTTTCAATTAGTTCATTGTTTATAATCTCATTATCATTTGGAATTAAGTAAATAGACTGCAGTGAGGACCGAATGATTCTCACCTTATATACTTTCAGGTAACCGATAAGATGATACTTAACGCTTCTCACATCTTCCCTCACAACACACCAACTACAAAAGAAGCCTACTACTACAGGATGATTTTTGAGAGGTTCTTCCCTCAGGTGATTTTTCCAAATTTCGCAGTTCAGAATTCATATACATTTATATTAGCTTATAACTTTGTTAGTAGAAATGATTAAAGAGACTGATCATCATCCTTCTTTTGCTTGGGTCTAAACAGAACTCGGCTAGATTGACTGTCCCTGGAGGAGCTAGTGTAGGTTGCAGCACTGCTAAAGCAGTTGAGTGGGATGCTGCCTGGAAGAACAACCTCGATCCATCAGGCAGGGCCGCCCTGGGAGTCCATCTCTCAGCTTATGATGCCGGGACTCCTCTCAGCAACATGCCATCCAAGGTTATCGACAGTATACCACGGATTGTGGAAGTTCCTGGAGTTGCCATACGCAGCTAGTGCTTGCCTACTGGAAGGAATTAAACAGAATGTGTGAAATTAATAATTGAGAGTAGGATGTGGCATATATATATATATATTCATGAAACTTCAGAATGCTCTGTTGTATACTATAAGCAATGTTTATATGCGCTAAAATACTTCGTGATCAATTCGATCATCTTTTGTTGTCATCAACTTATGCTTTTGATGTGTGTTGTTGATAATTTGTAATGGAAGTTAATCATTAATGAGAATCTTCCTTTCTGTTCCTATAATAATGACCAAAAGCTTTACTTCTTCACATTTATCAACACACAAAAACTGATTTGAAATCTGTTCTTAGATTTGCTTATATATAAACTTCTATACCTTCAAGTACATAATCGTAATATGCAGCAATAGCAACAAAATTGAATCTAACGTAAACTACCTCGTCCCAGTAGCAAGTAGACCTATTTATGTACAAGTAAGATTGTAATCTGAATTTTTTAAAATCTTTTATCTAAGTCCAACCCACTCTGATAATCCATTTTATTATTTAAAATTATTAAAGATATTATTTTTTTAATTAAAATTTATATATTTTATAATTAAATTTAAGTAAAATTTTTTATTTGATGAATCACTAAATTTTTAATACTAAAATGCAACTTAATACAGATCAAACAGTCCAACCTTGATCAAGTCTTAGCAAGTAGAGCAATTGGTATTGAGAAAATTCCAAGGAGCTTGTCCTCTAATGGCTTAAACTGACCAACCAAAAGAAGTTCCAAAAGGATCTTAGAAAAACCTTAACCCTATTCTTGGATTAAGATAAGAGAGGAAAAAGTAAAGTAAAACAAGAAAAAAAATTCTTTTTCCTTATTTGGATAAACAATTTTTTTATACAAAGGAAGTGAGGGAAGTTAAATACTCTTTGCTTTCTCTTAAAATGTTCAATTTTCATAAACCCCAATTTAGAATAAACTGAGAGGAAAGAAAAGCTATGCAAACAAAAAATTTATATTTTCTTTACTTTCCTCAACCTTCCTTTCTTTTACTTTATTAGTGTCGATCCAAACATGGCGTAGAAGACCCAACTCTTTAAATCCTTTCATTTTGCCTTCCTTAATTCCTCCATCTTGGCTCATATCAAAATGATAAATGTATGTTACTTAACAACAAAGGCTATACTAACCTTGACTAAAAAAGTGTATTTTTGCACCCTCTGGCTACGTAAACCTATAATCAAAATTAATAGCAAACTAATAATAAAATGGAGTAAACCAGATAGAACCTAGTAGAATAATGCAGTATAAAATAGTTCATTCCAAGTATCAGGCAATCCCGGGAGGCACCAATGGCTACAATCAGCCGACTGGCCCGGGTTAGCCCTCTGAGCAGGGCTTAAATCGCCATTGTAAATTGAGGGGTGTCCATCTTTCCTAAGATCAGAGAGCATGGTTATGTCCAACAAATAGGTAGGAACATGCATCTCCCTGATGACTTCATCCACCACTCTCCTCTGATCAGCATACGTGCTGGGGTATGTAGTTCCTGTCGTCGGCTCTGTTTCCCCGTAACAGTTTTTTGTGGTCGTCATAGTTGCTCCAGCACTCCATTCACTGGGACTGTAAATGGAAATTAACCATGCAAGATCATTGAATTATCAAAACAGACAAAATATGCTCATTCATGCATTTATGTCCTTTCTGTGAGGGACATAGGCAGTGGTCCACTGAAAATTACAGGTCAGGCAAGGTATGGTCGCTGTCATTTTGCAGAATTTTATAGTGATATTTCTAAGCATTTAAAAAAAAAAAGGGTTATTTGTTGCCACCGACACAAAAACGTGGAAGAAACCTTTTCTTTTTTGGCCAAAGAAAGTAGTAGAAACTTTAAAAAGAAACTTTCCTCACTGCTTCACGAGGTTACAGTTATAAAAGAATCTAAAATCGACTAATATATCATTAGTTATATTGTACTATTGTTGAAAATCAGAATACCTCAAGTAGATCTTTCTTTATGCCAAATCTTCCTCACCCGCTACAAGTATTCTAACTCTAATAAATGAAAGTAATTTGATGAACCAGGGGCTTAACTCGATTCATATAATCACTTCTAAGAAGTGACATTCAACAAGTTTGGATTCAAATATGCCTCATTTGTAACCAAAAAAAAAGGTAATTAGTCTATCTCGTGAACAATGGGAAGATGGAGTGAGAACAAATCGAGGGTAGTCCAATGTTACTCAGATTCGGGTGTGAGTGTTGGATGTGGGTATATGATAGGCACAGGTATTTTCATTTTTTTTTTCTTAGTTTTTTTTTTCATGTATTCAGAAGGTCATATCCATATACTTGTATCCAAATATGTGTTGAAAAGGGGTAATTCAAGAACAATAAAGAGTTAGAATAACATAGGCCTTAGGGGTAGTCTCAACTCTCTCTACATCAATTATCTATCATGTACCACTCACTCTGATTTTGGCAAAAAAAAAAAAAAAATCTACATTGATGAATGGTTGAGTGAAAGTTTGAAGGTTGTATTCAATAACACTTTGTCCCTCACATTCTATAGCAGACAGCCGATGCTGATTTCATTTCTGGATCATTTCTTTCCAGTTTTAAAACTTCTTGGATAATGGTTCACAAAATGTTTAGGGAAACTAATAGAATAGTTTTGCTAAGATATCTCCAAATTGTATGAGTTCATTTATTGTTCACTTGCTTATAAAATTATCGCAACTTCTGCAAGTTGCCATAGGCCTACCCTATTTTATTTCTCTTTTATATAAGCCATCTTTAATTAGTGAATCTCCTAAATGATCAATGTTCGGTTGAGATAAAGTAACCGGCAATATTTACACTGACTGACCACAATAGCATTCATTACGTCCGCAATCATCATTATTTGAAAGGAAGAGAGACTTACTCGTAATGTGTGGGGGAAATGGACTGAAAAAAGACTCGGGTTCTAGTTATGTCGATGTTGGTATCAACCCAATGGGCCCATGTTCTCAGCCCTTTCTCCATAGCAACCAAACGATCCATGTCCTGGTAATATTTACCCCCTGATTGAATCAAATCCCACCTGTCCAGATTCACCTCAAAACTATTCAATTAAACAAAACAAATCCCATTTGATATCTCACATTGAAAAATTTTACTATAAACATAAAAGGAATTGTACTGGAAAACCTTTTAGCCTTACCCTTGGAGAGATCCTTTATGACTCCACCAATGGCCCGTATTAAACAAAAGCACGTCAGCCAGTCGCCAGGCGTTTCCATTTCCAGCTATCTCCTCTAACTTTACAATTCTTCTCCCTTGCACCACATCTATATCTACCAAATAAGGAGCTCGAAAATACGATATGGTTAAACCATATTCCTGCATTTATCATCAAAACAAAAATTCAATCAATATGTGTTAAGTTTCAAGTTTCTAATGGTTAAAATTGCACTCTCTTGCACATGACGAGTCAGGCTACAGAGAGAAAGAAGCAGACTGCTCTTAATAATTTGGGATACTTAAGTTGAAAAAATGCCAATTTATGTTGCTTTCAATGCTAGTGCCTTTTAGTTAGCAACAATTTGCATACTTTTAGGCAAAACAATGCTCACTTTGGGTCCCTCAAACGTCAAATTCATTACAACTGCCGTAAGGACATTACACTTTCAGTGACAGTGCTCGAAACGACTTTTTTGACCATGAATTGTAAAAGCTTAGAACAAAATCTACGTATGAAAAAGTAAAAGAAAAAAAAGGAAAAAAAAAAGAAAAAGCTTGCACACTATTTGCAAAGGAAATTTGAGATCAGATATTTTAATAGCCTTAATACATCATTATTTTACAATTTGGACTTTTATACTTTTCAGTAGTCATTGCAATTGATTACTAGAGCATCCGTTCTACTTGAAACCGCGAAAAACAAGACGAAATCCACAGATCCGTGATTCGGATTTCGAACATGGACAGAAGTCCTAAATTATCAACAGTTACAAGGAAAGCTGAGCCCAAATGAGTTGCTTTCCAGCCTGTAACCACTGTAAAATACATTTCATTTTCTATTTATTAAATTTTGTTTTTTTTAAGAGCTAAGAAATATGGAAGAATAAAGTAGAAACAAGCTTTCATAAGACTCACCAGGAACTTGAAGGTTGAGAGAGGATCTGCTCTGTTCATCTGAGTCTGGGTTTGGGGTGCTGAAGTTGAAATCATACAAATCAAAGACTCCCATTGATTCCTTCCCAAAGAATCACCGACGAACATCACATTTTTGCCTCTCATTTTCGGCAAAAAAACAAGCCCATCGAACCTGACATGAACATACTACAACAAAAATCATTCACAATGTAAAGGTAACAAATAAACAAACACTAAACTGCCATTGCATTAGCAGCAGAAACAAAGGGGTATCTGGTACCTTGGAAGCTGACAATTGAGAGGCTGCCATCGATATTTAAGGTAATCAGAATCAGGTCTCCCACACATTTGACAGTTGAATTCAGCATCAATGATTGGACAGCTGGAAGATTGGTACAATGGGTAATTATCATCACGAACCCAAGTCCCTGCAAACAATGCACAAGTGCTTTGGTTTGTTTGGAACATCGGCCTTCTATGCTGAGGGCGGTTATGGTGGTTCCTCAAGCTCAGTATCAGAGCTGAAGAAGCCGTTTGAGATCGAAACAAGGCTAGAAAAACAAAGGCTAGACATGACTTGAAAAGATTACCTGATGAAGAAGGAGATTGATGGAAAGAAAGATAGGTCATTTTGCAGAGTCCAATAAGAGAAAATGAAAGTAAAGAAAAAGCCAAAAAAGTGAAGAGGGAAAGAGAGAGAGAAAGAGTGGTAGTATATAATATAAATAGAAAGGTGGGGTTTTTTAGCTGCGATAGGCCTTCACGTGAAAGCTTAGATGAAGTGCTCGAAACTTGGCGGTGGATTTCAATTTCTGTTTGATTTTTTATCCTTGGAAGAGAGTCCCAGGCTTCCTCAACTCTGACTAGAGTGTCCTCTTTGTCTTCAAGTAGATGGTGTGATTCGCACAATTAATTTTAAAAATAATTTTAAAAAATTTAAAATTTAAAATTTATTATATTTTTT
>JAQSVH010000012.1:6815601-6829978 GCA_029448705.1 Adansonia digitata | reverse complement strand
GTAGATGGTGTGATTCGCACAATTAATTTTAAAAATAATTTTAAAAAATTTAAAATTTAAAATTTATTATATTTTTTAAAATAAAAGTGTTTATAATTAAATTATTTATTTAAATTTAAAAATTTATTTAGTATTTAGATTTATTTGAGTAAAAATATTCTATCAAAAAAATAAGTTTACGAAAAATAAGCTAAGTTTTGACTCTCACTTTTTACAATTATATAAATATATGGGTTGGACTTTCATCCATTACTTTTTTATTTATTTTTTTAATAGTTTGTCAGTATCATTTATTATTTATACAACTCACTTATGAATTATCAAAGTCAAATTTATGAATGATGATTAAAATTGTAATGGATGAAAAAAAAATGATGGAATGAAACCTAAACCTAAGTATATATTAATTTTATATTTTTATATATTAAGTAGTTGATATCATATAAAAAATACATATGTAAATATTATAGTATAAATATTAAAAAAATTTTGATTATTTAAAATTTCAAACTTAATAAAAATATTAAATTACTAAAAGTTAAATTTTCAAAAATATATTTTTTATAAAAAATAAATTAAAAAAATTTGTATGAACAAACCTAAATAAACTTAGACTAATTATTTACAAATTTGAATAGACTTAAGTAAGATTTAAAACTATATTTCAAGCAAAGCTGAGCTTAAACAAATATAAATGATGTTAATACCATATTTAAGTTTAAGCTGAATCAGATTCGACTTGGCTTATACCTTTACTCTTGAGATATAACGTTGTTGAGAAGAAATCTTGTTACATTATCTCACGTCAATTAAATTTCTAGATTGATTAAATTTTGAATTTACATCCAAAAGTCCTTCAAACCCATCAAACAAACATGAATGAAAGTAGATACATCACTATTTAAAAAAAAAGATGGAAATAGAAGGGGCTTTGAATTTACATACATATATGGTTAAATAGGGACAAAAAGGGTACTCGAAACGAGCTTTGCATCATTCATCCTAAAAGGCAACGTAATGAACTCTACATAATTTTCCCAAGTTTAATACTTGATGATATTAACAGAACTTATCCGAGTTTTGAGATGTCCTCTCCCACTTACACTCTGTACAGAAAATCTATACATCCATGAAGAAAGTTTCGGAAGCCTTGCATCCGGTCATGCATTGAACAGCATCCAAAAAAAACCCGCTTCGGTTTCACCATGGCACAACTCTTTCAAAGAGCAGCCTGGAAAATAAATTCATGCATCTGATGGCAGAATATGGGGGGCATGCTCACCTCCTACTGACAGATATCCTACTGTGCTTATGGCACTTGATAAAACTACTGGTGCCCCCGCAATTTCTTTTCTTAAAATCGGCATCCTTAACTAAGGCTGAGCACTCCAGACTGACTTCATGCTCACATCGTTCATAGTCAATTTGAGTAGGTTGGTTTGCCTGTAATTGAGAAAGGGGTGAAGTATCTGGTGAGTCAAGAAAGAGAAATGTGGATCAAAACGAGAAATAAAATGAAAGAATAGGTTAATGATGGACTAAAGGAAAGTTGATGAAAGTACCGCAACATGAACGTGGTTTTCATTGCTACTAATCCCCCCACCTGCATCAGGCCTGCCAAAAAACCATAGTTATTAATCACATTTTAATCACATATTTATATCCTGCCAAAAATCTTCACTGTATTCATATTTATACACACACACACACACACACCCCAGTAATGAATATTTGCTCAATAAGAGTTGTCATTTATGATCTCTTCCTCTCTAAAGGTGTAAAGACTGTACAACCTTTCTCATTGCCAAGCAACTCAAACACCAGACTACCTAACAATATTTTCCTCCCAAATACCACAATTACCAGAATTTAATGACTATAAGATTTTTTAAATAGATAATATTTACATAGGAGATCTTTCATCTTTATAACATGGTTAGAAGTCTAAGCCAGTAGTTCTCACCAGTTTGAGCATCCTAAGGATGAGTATTTTTTTTTTTTCACTTTATTTTTTCTTCTAAATAGAGTAAAAAAGAGGTGATACATACTCCAGTAGTCCTTGATCCCTACATCCTTTTGCCTCGATTTGTTCTGCTTGGAATACTTCAGAGACTGAACTGGATCCATCTACATCGACACCGCTTCTAAATGCATCACTATGAAGTTCAAACTGGGATACTGAAAAATGCAATCTAAACATGAATATGAGTCACTGCAGTAATTAATACTTGAACTAGGTGGCTAGGGAATTGGAAATACTGGTTTTTAGTTACAATTCCACTAGGGTCTCTTACGTAAAAACTTCTGGCACATTATGGCACCCTGGAAATCTAAAAGTGTATAATCTACAAATTGTAGTCTCTCGGACGGAATCATCTTTGAAAACCCAAATGAAGCAGTCCATGTGCGCAGCACATTAGGAACAGCAGGTAATATCAACCTCTGTACTCCTAATTCTATGAGCTTCTGAAGAAATCAAAGAAGAAACAATAGTGACAAATTTGTCGGATGAATGCATTTTTGCACAATAAATGTGGGATGATATCTAATCCCGAAAATTTCATTCAATGCAGATTAGGTGACATCTTTTTCTGTCACCCCCTCCAATTTATTCCCCTTAATGATTTAATTTTTTTCCTTTTGGAATGACATAACCGAACTCCAAAGAATACATGGAAATAATCTATCGACCTTAAGTCTCTTTATAGAACATGTAGCGCCATAAGCTATGATGTTAGCACCTAATTATCAAGATAGACATTGTGGTAATTTGAAATGTTTTTCATATTCTGATGCAATATAAAAAGTGAAAGACCATAGAGCCTACATATAACGTTTTATAATTATCATATGCTTCATAAAGTTTATAAATGTTGTGCTTTATAAGTAAATCTTACTATTAAATCAATGTGAATTATTAATATATTTATTAGATCCTAATGAAATCACAAGTCATTTATCCATTTGAACCTGATCGAAACTCTAGACCTTAACCCATCATTTTGACAACTTGACAACTATTTCAGTTTCTAGAACAAGGTTTAGAACCCTCAACAGTGAACATGATGTAACTAACCTTTTCCAGCTCATCCATCAAAATGTGACACATTCCAAGTCGCCGATACTGAAATCTGGTACCAATTAAAGGTACTTCGGCCACCTTTTCTCCATGGACTCTTGAATAGGCAAATAGAAATTAAAAACTACCAATATCAACAAAAGCAAACATAAAGAACAGTCAAACCAAAACCCTATAGTCCTATACAGCTCAGAGAAGCTTACCTAACATTAGCAACAGTAATGAGTTCATCATGTCTTTCCAAAAGTATTGTGTAGAAGCCTCGGAAGTTCAGGCCGTTAAGTTCCGAGCTGTAAAATTCAAAATTACGAGAATCAAACTTTAAGCAATTTGCTTATATTAAACACACAAAATTTGACTAAATCATCATTAATAATAATATAGCAGCAGCAAAAGATTATGAAGGTCATATATCAGCAGCAAATTATCATGGCCCAATGGCCTAGTGGCACAGACCTTGTTAGACTACCAGATTAACTATAAGGAGTAATTCAGGTAATTTAATGGGAATTTAAAATTTAGTCAATTCAAACCATCAACAGTCCAAGATAATTTGGCCAGATTATCAAGATAAACCACACAAAGTAGAGAATTCTCCTTCCTTTGATGCACGTTTAGACAGCATGCACCAGCACTTGTTAAAAGGTAACATCCAAGGGTCCAACACTTTAGTAAGATATAACTCCAGCCATAATCTGAAGCCACACCAAAACATGACTTGCCTACAATACTGCAGCGGGGAATTTGTAGATCTACACTCCTCCCCATATAAAGTGATGAGAATGTGAGAATTGCAATGCTGCAACATGAACTAAAAAGCGTGCTGAAAGACAATTCAAACTGATCCTCATATAAAGAGACAAGCAACATGTTGTAAAATGAAAATCAGACTAACATGCTTTAGGGACTGCAATAATGGCATTCATCAAAATGTTTTAATATGGTTTCCATTTGTTATTCAAACCATTCAAAAACGTGATATTTGAAAATGAATCCACAGTTTACGGCCATGAGTTGCAGAAGAGCAACCAGCCCAATGCCTTATAAATACTAAAGTTATCAAGATGATATGAGAAAAATAAGAATTACACACCTTTTACTGAATACAATATCTGCAACAAGATCTCTGCCAGTGTGAGGTTCTTTGACAAGATTAAAACACTCATGCATCATGTCAAGTGCAATGCCCAGCTTGCTATAATTCTCAACCATGGCTTCATTATCTAAAGCATCAAGTTCATCATTATCCGACTGCAGGGATTTAAAAAGTGTCCATGTTAGATTGTCTGTTCCAACAGGAATTGGTCTTCCCAAAAGCTCATAAAGGACCAAAAATATCTGCAGCAAAGCCAGGAGTATAAGCAACATATTCAAGATGCACTAATACTACACTGCTCATGCAGTACAAACTTTTAAGTAGGCTGCTACCGTAAAGAAATGAGCAATGACGTAATATTTATGATCTAATCCTACCAATTTTACTAGTGACTAGTATGATGAATGCAAGAATTGACTGTTATTCTCAGCTGCAAGCAATTAATCTGAATATCAATAATCTCTGCAGCTAAATTTTCTAAATAGTGAAACATCTTCCCCACAATTATCATTTCCATCACTTCAATCACATTGTGAAATCCTTTTACTGCAAAAGCCAGTTCCCTGCCACTAGTAGCAGTTCATTGCTTGAAATTGAATTCTACAATTAGACGGGGTCGTACAAGCTAAATCAAAAGACAGAAATGAAAATTTTACCAGCTTTCCATTGTAAATCAATCAAATATTTGAGAGGATTGAAGATGCGAAACTAAATATGCCCAAAGTAAAATTGCAGAAAGAAGTAAGCAGTAGCTATCACTTGTTGATGCACAACAAAAATTACAAAAATAAAGCTGATTGGAAATACCTCTTCACACTTTTTGCCGCAAAACCAATTTTCTTTTGCAGATATTTCCAATCTATCTGCCCCTCTACTGCATATGCACCAAACATGATCTACATCAGACACAAAAGAAATGCATAAGAAACTATCAAAAATGTGCTTATGACCTGTCAGCAAATGGAGAAAAGTAACCTACATTTATGCTCACACTGAGCACAAGTGAGAACTCTATCATCCACAATACTTGCACCATCTTCTTTAAGCTTGCCTTGACCACAGATTCCACAGCGACATGGTGGACAGAACCATTCACCATCTGGAACACTCAATGACAGATCAAAGATCTGTGGGTTTTAAGAAAATGGAATAGAAGTAAATCTCAATTGGAATGAACAGATAAAAGAACAACAGAGATACCTCTAAACCAAGGCAGCTTTTATGTAATGAGGATGGACTTTTATCACATAAAATTAGTTCACCCCCATAATGACAAATGGAACAAATGCTGTCATTCTTGTCTATTCACCAATTGCGTATCAACCGGCAACTCCGTTCTTTTTCAAACTTCATCTTATTATTTCGAATCATTTCCCGTTGGCAGTCCAACAGAGACCTGCCATCTTCCAAGAAGATCTTGGCAGCTGGTCCGTGGCTACTGCTGCCACCATGTGCTACAAAGCTACCAAGAGTGTATATTTTGTCACAACAATTGCACTTAATTCCATTACGAGTTATCCGCCCTTCAACTTTGAACCTTTGCTCCTTCTTCCAGTAATGTACTTTTGACCTTGGCAAAACAACATTGTTATCTATCAACCAAGATAACACCGTTCGTGGATTTTGATGCAACGGACTAGGAGTTACAACCTTCTGCACTTTTTTTGTTGATCGTAACAGACGGTTATGTTGACAATCTTTGAGATTCTCTCTGAATTTGATCAATGCCGCAGTTGACTTTCCACCTTTGAGTCTTGAGATGCCAGTGTTTATACTGGGTAAGTCAGCTCGCCTTTTAACTAAGTCAGACACAAGATATGAAAACTCATCTTTTTTCTTCCTTTTAGGCTTTCGAGTTCTTTGACCTACTCTGTTTCGCTCAACAAGATTTCTTGTTTTCACTTTTATATAAGATTTTCTGGACCAAATTTCAGGTTCAGCATTTGATGGCACTGAGCTGCTCTGGATATCCATATCAGAAACTGCAAAAGAAAGCTTCTCACTTGCTAGCTGATTATCAACCTCTTCAACGACATTAATTTTCTCCAAAGGTCTATAAGGAGAAGCATCATCTTGAGAAACTCCAACTTCTTTTATACTGATTTTGCAGGCTTCACGAAGTGAGTTGTATGTCTTTCCTCTTGGTGAAGTATAGCACAGATAGCGCCTTCCATTGCTGCTTGCATAGTGAAATTCCCAACCCAGCCATGACAGATGCTTTTTGGCCTTTAGTGTCATATCACTTCTCCTGGAATGGCACTTGTGAATCTCATCAGGTTCAGCCTTAGACCAGTTCAAAACAGCTTGAGGGCAATATTCTGGTTCAACAACATGTCGATCCTTGATGTTTGGTTCAACAACATGGTGTGCATCTTTCGTGTCTAAAGAAATAAGCTTCCTCTGGATATCTGTATAAGGAAGTGCAGAAGAAAACTTCTCACTTGCTAGCTGATTATCAGCCTCCTCACTGACATTAATTTTTTCCACAGATCTAGAAGGAGACGCATCATCTTGAGAAACTCCTTCTTTTATACACATTTTGCAGGCTTCACGAAGTGGTTAGTATGTCCTTCCTCTTGGTGAAGTGTAGCACAAATAGTGCCTTTCATTGCTTCTTACATAGTGAAATACCCAACCCATCCATGAGAGATGCTTTTTTGCCTTCAGTCTCATATCACTTTTCCTGGAATGGCACTTGCGAATCTCATCAAATTCAGCCTTAGACCAGTTCAAAATAGCTTGAGGGCAATATTCTGGATCAACAAGATGTAGATATTTGATGTTTGGTTCAAAAGCATGATGTGCATCTTGGGTGCCTTAAGAAATAAGCTTCCTGGAGTGATTCATTAAACGTAAGCAGAGCCTATAAAGGGAGTAATAATAATCACCAGTAGGTGAAACGTATCGCATTCTGCCAAACGTTTTTCTTGTTTTGACTCTATTTTCCATCCCCGATACAAAAGATGCTTCCTAACATCAGCTATCAGAGCATTCCTATGTTTCTTAACTGCACGAGCATATTTGGTAATGGCATAAGGGCATGACTCAGCCTTAGGAACAAGGTCGGGGCCAGCGGCTATCCATGTAGTAGTTGCATTCAGTCTTGAATTCCCAGCCCTCCTTGCGGCCCTTTCTGTATCGATTTGGGAAAATCCTTCACTGCTAGTTACAGAACTGACGCAAGAAATTCCATCTCTGCAATAGACGGTGAGATCAAGAAAGCCTCAGATAAAACACAGACTGCCTTATCAAGAGAGGATCCATTGCATTTGGTCAAAACATGAGTATCATCATTTGAGATGTACATCGACTGACCTATATTTGATTTCTGTTGAATTGGTTGAACACTAGCTGAGTTTGGACTCAACAAAGTACTGTTAATTGAATTCTCAAATGGTACAAGAGCAAACGTGTCAGCTAAATCTGCATCAGAACTCATTTTAACATCTGCAACCGGCATAGTAGGCTCCAGCTGTGACTTCGATTCTGGTTGAGAGGACCCAGGAAGGCATAATACCCAGAGAAATTGATTTATGACAATCTTATACTTATCTTTTATTACGTCCAGCACCAATTCTTTCCACAAAGAATCACAAGAAATAGTCCAATCTCTAACATTTTGAAAACCATTTTTCTCCCGTAAATCACACCAAAGTTGCTGCACAGAAACGGAAATATACCACTCTTGCTCATATTCTTCAAGCAACTGAAGAAAGAACCAGGTTCCACGTTGGTGCCACTCCTCTTCAAAGCCATCCCAATCTTGCGTAATCCATAAGTCACCAATAGCAACAATCATTTCATCACCCAAATCAGGGAAGAAAACTCTCCTCTTCTCTAAACCATCTTCATGGTCAAAAATCACACCTTCCCACCAAGCCTCCTTATACCATACATCCACGCAGATTCCGTAGTAAAGATTCCATTTCCTAAACTCTAGTTCAGGTGGCAATTGCCTTATTGAACCCCGATAGTGACAATGATTCTCACGGGGACAACCAATACCATCTATTACAGGTGAAACACCCACAATTTCAACGAGATTATCAGAACTATCATCAACAAGAATATAATCATACTTGACGTAACACCCTCGCTTATCCCATGCAATCACAGTTCCTTGATGCCATGAACCCTCAAAACCCTCTTCCACACTCCTCATCTACAAAATTTGAGCTTTTGTAATGCAATGAACTTAAACATCAAATTCATTATTTATTCACATTTAAAAACTAATTGATCCAAGACTAAGACTCTAAAAAAAAGAAAAACTTCTGATTTAACATGGCATGGCTACCAAACAGACCCAAAACAGGCAGTTATGCACATTACTAATGAGATAAACAATTAAACAACACAATGTAATTCTAATTACACTGATTATCAGTATCGGAAATTTTCAACTATAAAAAAATAATTAAATAAATAATTAATAATAATAAGAATCCTGTTCTATTTTTTTTTTTAAAAAAAAAGACCCACATTCTGAAAAATCAATAAAACCTAAGGACATCACAACCCAGAATTTGAAACCCCAATAAAAAAGAGACCCACCATATAATCAAAGAGAAACCCGTTAAAAAAGAAAAAAGAAAAAAAGAAAAAACCATAATGGCCAATAACATTGTTACCTCAACTTTTTCATTAACATCCACAAGTTTCTTCCTTTCACAGATTTTCTTACGTTTCATTTTCATCAAAAATAGAGCCTTTGTCCTCTAAAAAACCATCACCGACATTTGAGACACCTAGAGAGAAAACTCGATAACCCCTTGTAACCGCAGAAGTACGTTCTTAAGCAGTGCCACCAAGAGAGTTATTATATATATAGATATAGGTGGAGAGAGAGAGAGAGAGAAAGAGAGGAAAAAACAAGGAGAAAATAAAAGGGTTAAGAAAAAAGAGTGAAAACCGGAATAAAATTAACAGCTTCTTTTTCTGTTTTTTTAACTCTCTGTGACTATCGCATTCATTTCCCTTTCTCTTTCTCCATGCTTTTCTCTGTTTCTCACCAAGAAACAGCGCTTATATAAAGTCCATTTCTCTACTTGTTCCCTAAACCCGATCCTCGTTTTGCATTCATCTCAGACTTTCATCGAGTAGGACCCCGCCCGCTGACGGTAGTGATTTCTTATTCGCTTGTTTACGTTGTAGAAAAAGAAAAACTTTTGTCCGGCCGGCGTGTCCAAATTAATTTTAAATTTAACTATTTCTACACTTCATATATCATTTTACATAATGTAGTATTATTTAAAATTTTCATTGAGTTGATAGTTAAATTACCCCCCAATTCAATTAATACTAATATAAAACTAATAAAATAATAATATTTTATATATCTTTTAAATTTTTATGTACATATATTTAAAAATAATTTATTTATTTATTTATTTTAAAAAACTATTATTTTTTTAAAGAACAATTCACTTATAATTAACTTTCACATTTTCTTTTATAGCTCAGTCTTTTTATCTTAAAGCCTTACAGGATGGGCTTCTAAAAAGCTTTGTGATTATCGCCATTGATTATTAACCGTTTGATTATTTTTGTACGGTTCTTGTTTAAAACAGTGTCTGTCGGCATTTGCTAATAGGAATCTGAAAGTTAACTTTTCTAATTTATTTATTGTTATTATTGTTTTTGCCATGTGGGTAATTTGACTAATTTCCAAATAAATGAATTATTATATGGTAAACTACGAAATTGATGGGGCAAAAATCTTAAGTGTAATTATCAATAGCTTTACTTGACATTGATTGTTAACTCCTCCATCTAAACCAAAATCATTGCTAATATGACAAAGTTAATGTTGTTTTAATTATCTTCGATTAATTTGATCATGCTAAATTTCATATATTTTTTAAATCACAAATTTAAACATCTAAACTAAATATACGATGATTTTGGAAAAAAAAAATTAATTAAATCTTATAAGCCCCTAACAGTGATATATAAATTCTGATTTTTAAAGTTCCAAGTTTTGATCTATACATACATAAATTGGCAATGTGGGTTTTTATATATAAATAGTATGTGAATATATTTCTTTTCATTATGATTTTTCTATTATTTTAGATTAGTTTTGTTAATACAGTAATATGTAGATTTAATTATTTATGTATTAATTTTATATTTATATTATTTTTTTGTGTTCTAATTACAATTAATTTATTATATATTTATATAAATTTTTAAATATTAATAATTTATATTATATAAAATTTATTTTATTTTTATATGTTTTATATCATATTAAATTACTGTATATTATATTTTCATCGTGTTATAGCATGATAGAGAAAGCTTCTCTTGCAAATCAAGAGGAATTGTGCGAGTGAGAAAAGCCTATTCCCATTGGTACCTTCCAAAGTAGGCATTCCTTTGGTTATAATTTCCCTTCCAATTTTCATATCCAGAATTTTTTTTTTTAAAGGGAAATTCCCTTCCAATTCTTGTGAGTCCAGAAGTTTCAAAGTGTTGGAATTTACCCAAAAAAAAAAAACAGAGTTCAAAGCCTCTGCTATTCATTCATCCGAAGTCTACGGCAAAGATCGGTAGGAACTCAAATTTCCTTTTTTTTTTTTTGAAATACTTTCCTTTTAATGTTTAATTTGTAGTATTTAAATTAAATAATAAATTCCTTCTGTGATTTAATTAGAAACTAAACTTGCATTACTTTCAAAAAATATATAAAACATAAAAAACTTGCATGCCACCTTTAGTTAAAGAAAAAAACCCACCCACATCCTTTTTAAAAGGATTAAAGACAAAAATGTTATTATTACTTTCAACAAGGGTTTTTACTGGTTTTTGTTTCACAAAAGTGTCTCACAAATATTATTTTAAGTTTTTAAATATATTTCATAACGGATTCTATCGATTTTACGATGTGATACTGATCCGGTACAAGAACCTACACTGTACTCGTCCTTGTGTTGCATAATTGTATGTAATTAATTGAAACCGTGATGGGCATGCTCAAATCAAGCCAGTACCTTATTCGTAGATAAAGGTTGTAACGCATCGAGGATTTGCTGGCAAATTTTGCTCTCAAATTTGCCCTCGAATCAACGATGTTAAATGGAAATCCCTTAATTGTAGTTAAGTCAAACTAATTTCGATGGATCAATTCTGACTCCTGAGTAATTTCTTTTGTTCATTTAAGACATGATCAAGATTTTTTGTATCTTAATTAAAGTATTATTATGTAATGTTATTAAAAATAAAATCATACATTTATTTTTAAATTTTTTCATAAAATAATATAATTTAATTCACTGATAATATATTTACGCTGTCAATGTATTAAATATAAATTCTTATTCTATTAATATCTTTTATGTTAATGTATAAACACATTCAATGATATATAAATTTTAGTTAAATGTCAAATGTAAATATTTGATGCATGTACACTCAATTTTTTTTCAAATATATAAAAAATTATATTTTATACTCACATTTAAATATATATATAACATAAATATTTAAAAAAAATTTAAATAATGTAAAAATACATCAACAAGGTAATAGATAGATAATAATTTTTATTAAATAATGAAAATTTTATTTTTTAATTAATTAATTTTATATTTAAAATATCTATATTATATGATTTTTGAGTTTTTCGAGAATATAAAGGTCGTCCTTTAATTTTTAGGGATATTTTAATCATATGACTTTCTTTGATTTTTTTGGGGTATTTTCTTCTCATTTAGCTGCATTTTCCTGAGGTGTATATTATTTCAATTTTTTATTTTTTTCCTTCGTGTCACTTTCCAACTTTTACTCCATTCTCTCACTTAAAGAAACTAGTTGGTAGATATGAAAGGTAATGTATTTTTGACGGAAGAATTAGGGTCAATCATTTTTTTGTCAGATTTGTTTGTTTCTTTTTCTTTTTTTTCTTCCTTTGGTTTTCTCTGGTTGCTCTGTTTTGTTTTTGGGTTGTGTTATGTTTCTTAAAGATTCATCTACTAAACAGAAAATAAAGAAAAATCCATAAAACAAAATAAATTATGTGCTCGTGATTCATCACCATTGGCATTGATTTGTAAGTTTTTCTCACTTTTTATCTTGAATTTAAGTTTTAACTGTTGATCGAAAGTTTTTATAACCGAGGGTTTGTATTTGATGATTATTTGTTTCGGTTTTTCTGCAGTTATTGGAATGAGGTGGTATTTTTCATCACAGATCTGAATTAAGTATTTTTCATCTATTTCTCTAATGTTTTTTCAGCTATCCTACAATATTTTCGTCTGTCTCTCTAAGGTTTTTTCCCTTAATTTCAATTTTTTTCGTTAATTGATTGTTTTGATGGAGTTGAGAGATATAAAAATTGAAATCTTTCCAATGTGATAATTTTAAGGTTTTCCTATTCTAATGTAAGTCTTTTGCAGCAGTAATATTTGAAAAGTTTTGAGAAAATGGTGGAGGAAAGTCTAGATGGAACTAATAATTATTCTCTAAGAAAAAGAGCAAGATGCCAGAAAGGGGAAGAACAATGAAGGTATAAAAATGCTGGTACTGTAGTTTCTTTCCCTTATTGATTTTTTTTTAAAATTTTTCTCTTCTATATTTGACAATATGTTTATCTTGCAAATGCTATTATTGTGTTAATTAGTTAATTTGAGTTTATTTATTAAAATTTTTGAAATTTTTTAGTTTCATTATTCTAGTATTTTATAGGTACATTGTTCCGAATCTTTGTTATCGTCATGCTAACACATTCTAAATAAATTTGGAAATAAATCATGAATGCAAGCAATTTAGTCACTTACAAGAAATAGTTGTAATATCTACATTTACGAGAAATAGTTAGATTTATTAACGTATTTTAATTGCCCTTAAAGCTTCTTTAGATACCATTCTAGACAGATTCAAGAAATGTAGCAAGTTGCCAAAAGCTAGAACATGCAAGAACAATGACTGAATATGAAAAAAAAAAAAATCATGGTTATATGTTTTTTGATGCAGTCAAATTTTAAGATAGAATGATGGTTGCTAGATGAAGAAATGATTTCATGCAAGGTAATATTAGTTTTGTATTCTTTATTTTCATTTAAGTTAGATGTAGTCAGATTAACTGTATTATTTTGAGATATAAATGTTTGAGTTCCTTGGAAACTTTAGTTGTAATATCTAATAGTTTAGATAATAGTATTTGACTTCAAAGAAGAAGTGGCATTTTTTAAAGTATCATAGGTGCGGCCTTGATAAAGCATACGTCATTTACAAATAAATTTATAAACTTATGACTAATGAAGTTTGAAAATAGAATATAAATGAAAAGAAAAACAAAAATCAAATTTTGTTGGAATTGGAGATCATGTTGTTAATGTTGAAATGGCTATACATAGAGGAGCTTCCATGTATTGTGAGTGTAAAATCAACTATTTTATTTGACTATTGTGAGCCTATCATCAAATGACTTATATAGAGGAGGCTTCCATACTAATCAGGCAACCTTCTAGGAGTTGCAATGAGAGCTTCCCTATGTTCGAAATGCTTAAATTAGTGTATCTGAAATTATGGTAGTTGAAATTAGTTTATGTGAAATTAACATTAATGTTTGCTTATTAGTTTCTTATTTACCCTTTCTTACTTTTGTGTTTATTGTGGATTAGTTCTTCTTATTTAATCGTTCCATTGTGGTTGCTGTCAGGTCCTACATTCGATTGCTCATCTTGCTTTTTGTCAAGTTCGTGTTACTAATTTACTCTTTTTGTTATGCTGTTCTATGATTAAAAAAAGATTGCAATCATATGATTATATATTTTCCAAAACTTTGAATTCATGTTTATTTATTTATATATAGATTATCATTATAAAATTAATTTCAATCCCCACAGCATCGCGTTAGAATGCTAATAGTTCAACATTATAGTTAACTTTTAAAGATAGGAACGAAGGCAAACTCAAATAAGAACACGAAAAGAATTTCTTTTTAAAAGTAAAATAAAATATAAATCAAATAAAATTGTTTATAATATCATAAAATATAGATTATAAAAAAAAATCCAACTTTCATGTTCTCTAATAAATAACTTTAAGAAGAAAAATTAAAATGTTTTAAGTTGTAAATTTTGCCAAAGTGAACAATAGCCGAAAAGGTTTCTTATATAAAAGCCCAGAAACTTTGAAGCAATCGTCCACCAATTAAAGCTTACGTGCTATTTAATGGGCCAAACCTAAAGCCGAAC
>JAQSVH010000012.1:6802793-6815501 GCA_029448705.1 Adansonia digitata | reverse complement strand
CTCCTCCTTTTTAATTTATTTCTGTTAGATCATTCTCCTTGCCTTCCTGTTTCTACTAGTAATTTCTGGTCTCTAACTTAGATGTCTGTGTTTGTGTGCTTTTTTTTTTTGGAATAAATTAATGCTTTTCTTTTTATTCTATTTTCTTGATCTTTCTTTCATAAGAAAAAAAAAAATTGTCATAGTGGGCTTGTTTGTTTTTTCCTTTTGAGAATAGAACGAGTATTCTTGGTTTATATGTGATTTAATTATGTTATTACTAGTGTCTTTTTTTTTTGGTTAATTATTAGGAAACAAAAAAGAATAAGAAGGGAGTCTTAGTAAGTTCGATCTTTGATTTTATAATGTTGGGGTTTTGAATTTATTTTCATTATTATCTTTACCATTGTCTGATTTTTTTTTTTTTTTTTTTTTTTGTGAGGGCAATATGTGTTCTTTATTTTTATTTTTTTTTGTTTCAGTTACTGGAACAACCGGGGCAGTCATGGCCAAGCATCATCCTGATTTGATCATGTGTCGAAAACAGCCAGGGTATTGCAATTGGACGACTATGCAAGAAGTGTGATTGGCAAGTGCGTAATCTGCAACTCCTATGTTCGTCCTTGCACGACTGGTTCGGGTTTGCGATGAATGCAACTATGGCTTGTTTTCTTGGTAGGTTTGTTATATGTGATGGAGTGGGAATATCTGATGCATATTGCTGTAAGGAATATACACATCAAGAGAAAGATCTGGGATGATTGTCTGAAAATTGTTAATCTTGGGAGTGCTAAGTTCGACTTACTCTATGAACATAAATGTACAGTTTTAAGAAAAGAAAATTGCTTGATAATCTTATCTGTAATGATTAGGTTTTGCCAGTGCTTAGCTAGGAATGACAAATTTTAGATAGTTGGAATTATAGTGAGACCTAAGGTTTCGAGTTTGTTGGCTGTTAAAAGATGATTGCTGGATAATTTTTATCTGTAATGATTAGGTTTTTTCGGTGCTTATGTAGCTAAGAGTGACAAATTTTTAGAACACTAGAATTATATTAAAACTTCAGGTCTCGAGTTTATCAGCCGTTAAAAGGCTTTTTCTTTCAGATCTATGATACAATTTTACCAGATGCCTTACATTTTATCCGTTACGGAAATAGCTAGTCATAATGCTTATGGAGTCAACAATTGCCAATTCGCTCTATTATCCGATTCGTATTTATAGTTTTGCATCTATATACAATGATTTGATAATGCCATGTTTATAGCTTTGATTTTGTTTATGTGATGTCCTATTTGATATTGGTTTACTCAATGTGAAGAAGTTTCACCTTCTATCTAGATTTGAACTTTAACACCTTATAAATCGAAAACTTAGGTTTTGACTGTTTGGATGATTTGTTAACGACATCTCACTTTCTACTTGTAAGTTTCGACATTGTCGTTCGACAAATTTATGTGATTCCTGGGGTTCTGTTGTGTTCTTCTACCTGTTAGTACTTCGGTATTTGTGACTTTCATGGTGATGAAGTTTGTCTCTTTGATGGAATACAGGGTTTGTATGATGTAATAAAGGTAACTTTGCATTTTTGCAAAGCAATTCTTGTAACTTTCCAAGCAATAAAGTTAAAGTACAAAGGAAATTTTGTTCTCTTAATTGGTTAATTGAGTGAGCTCCTACCTTTTTTGCTTTCTATTGTTTTACTCGGATGCAAGTATGGAGTATAAGTATGTATTCGGCACGATTATGTTCAATTTTTTTAAAATTTTTTCATATATTGAGAAGATTGTAACCACGTACTCATATTCGAATATATATCAAAAACAGATATTTCAAAAAAAAAAGAGTAACATTAGCTTTTTGTTTTCTGATTTTTTCCCCTTTTTTGGGTTCTGATTATGACAAGTGACATTGGCAAAAGTTGAGAGACAAATCTGATCCAAAGATAGACAAGAAGTTGGACAACATAAACTGGTTCAAAGATGTATGGACAATGGTATGTTAATGGAGACGTCATTGGTTGCAGTCAACTGGTGGTTGTAAATTGATTCTCGTTCTAGGTTGTCTTTTTGCAAGCAGACTGAAGCATTTTTTGAATTTAAAATTCAACACCCCTCATTGTAATCGTTGATGGACACGATTTGAAAGCTTGTTATTGGCTACTCAATCATGTTGGTTGTCAATTTTCATCTGAGAACGGAGGCAATTTATAACAAGGTTCGATTGGGATAAGAAAATTATGATTCTTCAAGAAAATTAGACCAATGGGCTGTCCCTTGCAAGCAAACAAGTCTCATCCACCAGGTGACTTTTCGAAACGGACACGTGGCACGAACCCATCAACTCTGTCACCAAAGTTTCATACCATGTCAGTAAATCTTGTACCAGTCAAAAAGCTCCTTAATACCGCAAAAAGATCTATCAAATCGGTAAATCTTGTGCTAACTCTTCGACTCAAACTCTCCTAAAAGTTCACTCAAAAATCCAGAATATCCCAGAATCCTTGGAGCTAGAAAAACATCTTTAATATCCCCACAAATCTTTAACATTTCTTTCTGAAGTAATCGGCCATGTTTTGGTATAGGAACTTGGTCAAACTCTCCACAACGACCAAACCCAAAAGCCCCATCACTAAAAATCTTCTACTGACTTCTTTATCCCACTTCAGCACCGCCGCCAACCAAGCCCCCGCGGCGCCGGCTCAGCCTTCAGGTCTTGGACCCACCAAGCCAGATGAGAAACCAAGGGTGGTGGTGTTAGGGTCTGGATGGGCTGGTTGCAGGCTGATGAAAGGCTTGGACCCCAACCTGTACGACATCGTTTGTGTGTCTCCTAGGAATCATATGGTGTTTACACCGCTCTTGGCTTCAACTTGTGTTGGGACTCTCGAGTTCAGGTCTGTGGCTGAACCCATTGCCAGGATTCAGCCCTCGATTTCTTCAGCACCCGGATCCTATTTTTTTCTTGCTAATTCTACTGCTGTGGATACTGAGAACCATGAGGTCTGTGGCAATATGTAGCCTTTGTTGGGTTGAAGTAGTTATTATTTCCTTTTAGTGAGCCTTTTTATGATCCTAAGTGCTAATACTAAATTTATGGTTTTTATTGGATGTTTATCTTAAAATTGGCTTGATTGTTTAAATCTTCAGGGTATTCTTTCCTTCTATTACTGTTTTGTAACAATGAGTTGGACAAAAAAGTATTGACTGTCGCTGAGAAGTTAAATGTTTAGGCTTTGTGCTTTTGGCTGTCGAATTTAATTAAATTCTAGTAAAAATTACTGGTTTTTACAGAGTAGTGTTGTGATACCACATTTAATAAAGTGGTGGATCTTATTTTTACACTACGAAACTCTGACTCTTTATTTTTCTTGAAGTACTCGTGTCTTACATATATTCGGACATAGTTATTAGTTTATGATCTTCCAAATATAGGGAAAAATTTAAAAAAAATTGAGCATATCTGTATCGAACACGTAGCTGTACTAGACACTTACCTTCAAGACTCGACAACATAGTTTCTAGATATTGCCTGGTAGAATGAAATTGGGTGAAATAAGCTTGTTGGTAGTGGTACCCTTCCGATACCAGCGAATAATAAAAAGAAATTCTTTTTTGTTGTTTTCTTTGTTGGAAAAGAAAATGCAATATGAAACATTTGGAATTTTAGCTTTTTTAATCGCTGAATCATGGAATATTTGGTTTGGGTATCGAAGGTGCATTGTGAGACTGTTACTGAGGGAGCTGACACCTTGGAGCCCTGGAAGTTTAAGATTTCATATGATAAGTTGGTGATTGCTTCAGGAGCACAGGCATCAACTTTTGGAATCCATGGCGTGAAAGAACATGCGATATTTTTGCGTGAAGTTCACCATGCTCAGGAAATTCGCCGGAAGCTACTTCTGAACTTGATGCTGTCTGATGTGCCAGGTAAAAGTACCACTTGGTTGTTTTAACTTTTTTAGTGGGAACTAATAACTCAAGCCTGATTATATATTTTACCTATTGGTGGTTTGGCATCGAGGCAGGGCTTTCCGAAGATGAGAAACGTAGATTGCTGCATTGTGTTGTTGTAGGAGGCGGTCCTACAGGTGTTGAGTTTAGTGGTGAACTCAGTGATTTTATAAAGAGGGACGTTCACCAAAGATACACACATGTAAAAGACTACATCCATGTTACACTGATTGAGGTTTGTTTTACTACAATCTAAGTTATTCGGTACAAACCATTTATATTCTTGCTACATTTCTCTAGTTCTTTTGTCTTCTAATATCTTTGTCGAAGCTGCTGTTGTCTTTCTGAACCTTTGCCTGGAAACTTGAACAAGACTCTTGTTGTGCTCACGTCTTGTTTGAAGTTGCTGAATTGAGGAGATTTTCAATTTATAATAAAACTAGTACTTTCTTTTCAGGCAAATGAAATACTGTCTTCCTTTGATGATCGCCTCCGGCGCTATGCAATTAAGCAATTAACAAAGGTGAAAGATAGTTGATTGACTCAAAGATGATTTTATATTTCCAACTCTATTCAAGGAATTTAGATATCTTCTGTCATGCTTCGAACAGAGGATTTTTCTCATTTTATTTTTCATTCTGGATTTTTTTTTTCCCCATATTTCATCAAGTAGTTTTTCTCAGTCAGGAGTTCATCTAGTTCGCGGGATTGTGAAGGATGTTAAACCTGAAAATCTGGTCCTTAGTGATGGTTCGGTAGTGCCCTATGGATTGTTAGTATGGTCAACAGGTGTTGGTCCATCTCCTTTTGTAAAGTCTCTAGGACTTCCGAAATCCCCAGGTGGAAGGTAAGATAAAATCTGAGTGACTTAATTATTTGATGAAGATTTTCTTGATGGCATGGTAACATGAGCCTTATAAAGTTTCGAGCTGGCATTAAAGGTTTAACTCACAATTATAGGTAATTCTTCATAAATTGTAAATAAAACATTGAATACCAGTTGGTTCCCCTCTGACATCAAGGAAAGAGTCTAAACCGATTTGTTTTTCTTGCGTAGGGAGTTAGCTGCCCTGTGTCACAAGTGGCATTTTCCTTTGAATTTAACTAGTAGTATCATTTTTTTGTGACCTTGGTTGACTATGGTTTGATTCTAATTTTGTGACTTGTTCCATTTTTTGCTTACAGGATTGGTATTGATGAGTGGCTTCGAGTTCCTGCTGTGCAAGATGTGTTTGCAATTGGTGACTGCAGTGGGTTTCTGGAAAGTACTGGTAAACCGGTCCTTCCAGCTTTAGCCCAGGTAAGCTAGGAATAATCCCCGACATTTTCCGACTTTCCTTTGATTCCTTTTGTGCCCATAAAGCTCAAGATAATATCATCTATTTCCGGTGGAAATTGGACTTTGGTCTCCAATAAGAGTTACCTGCCTATGTATTATTACTACACGAATTCTTTGCGGTGGCCAAGTAAATAGGTCTTACTTACTTTTAATTTTTCATGTCCTAAAAGGGAACAAATTTGATTCTTTCCAATTGTGTTTCTTTCTTAAAGCTACTCTTTCCACCAAAATAAGGGTACAATACAAAGTTCCGTATCTTATTGGACATCAAGCCCATGGTGAACTTTCTATATTAGCTTTTTGGACTAGATGTATATTTCTTTGTAAACAACTGGGAGATCAGTGCATATCCTTTTATTGCTTCGAAAACTGCGGTGCTAATGTTTCTATCTTTGCTCAGGTTGCTGAGCGACAAGGAAAATATCTGGCGAACCTTTTGAATAAAATCAATAAAGATGGTGGAGGACATGCTAAAAGCGCTAAGGACATAGACTTTGGGGATCCGTTTGAGTACAAGCATTTGGGAAGCATGGCAACTGTTGGCAGGTTCAAGGCTCTTGTTGACCTAAGACAAAGCAAGGTGGTTATTTTTTTTCCCCAACATTTGAGCTATTAATTTGGATGGCTTTGTGAGGCATCTTTGATTCTTTTATAGGAAGCAAAGGGGATATCGCTAGCAGGATTTGTCAGCTGGTTTATATGGCGCTCAGCATATCTAACACGAGTCGTCAGCTGGAGGAACAGATTCTACGTGGCCATTAACTGGCTCACGACTTTCGTGTTTGGTCGTGACATAAGCAGAATATAAACTCCTAAGAGAGGTAAACTACCTTTGTCAGAGTTCAAGAGTAAAAAAACTCGCTGTTCTTTTCTTCCGTCATATGCTGATCTGTATTGTTTTATTAAACGGATGACCAGGTTACAGGGCAGATGACAACTTTTTCATATTATCGAGTTTTCGTCTGTAAGCAAGTCGCGTTTCTCTTGTTGCTCATAGATTACCAGATTCGGAGTAGGAGATTAGATAAGGCCGCAAAGATCCTTTGGCTTTGGTTGTTGCATTGTCATGTGAACCTCATAACTAGCTCCACCAGTATCCAAGTTTGGCATGAAGATGTTATTATCAAGTTGCGAAATTGAAAAAAATATTAATTTTATATAAAAATTTTGAGATATTCTTAATAAGTTAAAGATAAACTAATATACATTTATGCTTTTATTATTATTATCTACATTTGAGAAATAATTAAATAATAATTTTACGTATTATTTAGCTGGTGAAAGCTGAGGGTGGTTGAATGTTATAGATTACAATAGTTCTTCTGTTATAGTATTTGTGTATAAAATAAGTGCACTTGATGCTTATTTGTGTACCATTTTGTTGTGTGGATGATCAGATTACAGTGCATATGATAGCTTTTTCATATTTAGTTGCATTATCACAGGTAGGTCTCACAATTTCAAGTATAATATAATTAGATGGCACAGGAAATAATTCAAAGAAAGAAAATGAATGCATGAATGCGTTGAAATTTATTTAACGCTAGCTATTAATGTGTCAATTTTTATTAAATATATGATATTTTAAATTAAAAAAAAAAACCAAAATTACTGGATAATCAGTCAACAGAAAGCGAGAAACCTGATGATGCGTGAATATTTGCTAATCTTAAAGTAAAAACAATCCAGGGGACAAGCTTTATTATATATCCAATATATGGATGAACATCCCAACCTACTACATCAAGCCTGGCTGAAGGATTTCTTGGCCTATTACTCCAATTTACAAGGAGCCTTGATCAAAGAGACTTATTAGTTTGGTCGGGGAGCATTAGAACTCGTGACCATTTTCTGTGAGCAGATGGTTTTTCCGTAGAACCTATAGTGAAACGGCTGGCTCGCCGCTGTTGCATTGCAGAACTTGTCTGAAGCTTGAAGATCACTTTCACGATGAGGATACCAATGTCCGGATTGCTGCAATTGAACTTTTCAACTCTTGTATAATTAGATACTTCTAATTGTTAAAAAAAAAAAAAGAACCGAAGATGAGCTCGAAAAGCAGGATGTTATTGCCGCTGTCATTGAAATTGAACTCTTTTTTGTTACAGAAATTCATCCTGGCGGGTGTGCTTCAACAGAAGGCACTTTGGATGATAGAGAGGGCATTGTATAGATACTTGCTCAACCAAGAACCGGTTAGGGCTTTGATAGAAGCCTCTAAGCATGAAAACACCAATGCAAAGAGGCATGGTCAGGATGCTCCTAACCTATATTACTCAAACTTAAGTGTAAGCGTTGGATGTGAATATTTTTAACTTATTTATGTATTTAAAAAATTTTTAAACTTGAAGAGTCATATCTCCATACTCATACCTCGATTCGTATCAGAAACGAATGTTGAATATGTATGCATCAAGAAAAAATATATATACAACAGCCGCGAGGAAAGGGTAAAGCCACTATTTAATCCCAGCAATGGAGGTGGGTTGCAAAGAAAAAACCAAAAGAAGAAAACTAGTTGTTCGTCGTTTTTCTACGTCAATATATATATGCTGTTAGATGCTTCAAATTTTGTACAGCATTCAGAATCGTCAAATTTTGTAATTTTTACCGTATGAATTCAACACAAATGTGTCGTGTATTCATCAGGCAAGAAATTGACTCATGAATCCCCCCTCTCCCCCCCCAATATATATATATATATTTTTTTTTACTTTTTATTTTTTGGCCCGGCAGTATGATTTACATTTAGTAAAAGAGGGTTCTTTTAGCCGATAAAACATGCTTTGTGCATATCTTGCAATGTCTTTTGTCGGCAACATGCTTCCTCAGTCATAGAAAAACAAAAGTGACATGTTTGAGAAAGTTAAGAAAAAACAATTTGCCTCCCCCAGACACTTATTGTTTGACTTTTGTGCATTCATAGAGAAATAAATAAATAAATAAATAAATAAAGATTTCTTTTCACTGATCCCAAAAGGTTTAATCCAACGTAAGTGACCATGCGAGTTCAATTAAGTGAATTTGTGGGAACTTATAACTTGGGTTTTCGAAATCATTAAATTCAAAATTTAATTAATTATCTTTTAAGAAATAAGTTTAAAATTTAAAATATTAATTAATTTTTTTAACTTAATTTTAATATCTAAATCTATTTTATTGTCTAATACTAATTATGTTTGAAAATCTATGATTACTTTCTAAAAATACGTTTACAAATATTTAAACGTTAAATTTTTTAGAGACATAAGTATGTTTTACCATTTATATCATATCCATTCGAGTTAATCAAATCTTTTTATAATAATGAAAATCTTCTACATCTTTTTCGTATTTCTTTTTATATCCCGTAAATCATATTTTATCAATTATCATTTTTCTTTTTTCTTTTTTTACTTTATATGTTATATAATAAATGTGATTGATGAAGAAACATGAAAAAATTCTCTTGAAAAACGTTTTTCTTTTTTAAATCATTGAATCAAGTTCACAAATCAGTTAGGTTACGTAACATATGTGGCGTGCAATAATGGACATGCTCTCTTCTCTTTCTCAAATATGGGTATAGAAGAATCACGTTTTTAACAAAAAAGAAACAATACCGCGTTTAAAAGGAAAACTTTTCGAAATTCTTTTTTTTTTCATTTTTTATTTTTATTTTAAAGAAACGTCAAACTAAATAACCTCAAACATCATTGAATATAGGACGTAAGATGTTTGTGTGTGTGTACATATATATATATATATATATGTATTTTAAAGAAACGTTAATGAATGTAGGAAGTAAGATGCTTGTATATATATAGATATACACACACGCCATTTTTCTTTATTTCATGTTTCTCATGTTGTTGCAACTTTAAGTAAGAGAGTTTGAACACGTGTTTACGTAAAATACGAAAAAGAAAACGTATTTAGACATTATGATTTATGTAATTATCTTTAAGAAATTATATTCAGTAAGTTTGAAGATCATATTTTAATATTTATAATTTTTTTATTATTCAAAAACTAAAACTTCTTTTGTCAACAAAATTAAAAAAACAATTGAAATGGAAGTATGAACACAATAATTAAAAAATTGGATCGGAATATGAAACATAATTATTAAAAAATCGGATTGAATCAACTAACAAAATAAATAAAAAATCAGATTGGATCAACCGATTAGACCTATTGAATAAGAAAATAGATGGTTGTTCTAACCTAATATAAGTATATAAACCTTGGGAGATGTTGAACCATCATAGAATTAATTTAATTACTAAAAATTTGATAAAAAATAAATTTATATATTTTTTATTTTTTAAAAAATTTATTGGAAATTGATAAGATTTTAACTTTTAATCTATTAATTTAATATTCAAAATACTATAAATAAAATATATATTTTTATTAATCATAAATTATATTTAATATTTATTTAAAATTAAAATTATTTTTTAAATATTAAAAAAGAGCTTTGATTAAATCAACTAAAACCGACCAATTAAATAAAAAATTATAGATTTAATTGTTTTGATCTTCAATCTAATCATGGTGCCAGCCTGGCCCATTTAATTCTTTCTTTCTCCCTCTTGCAAGAAAAAGAGGAAAAAAAGGACAACCAAGTAAAATAGGTTAAATGAAAAACGTATGTAATCTAAGACTCGAATCTCATAAAATATTATATATCGGATAAATTTTAAAATAATTTTATTAGATATAATTTTTTAAATAAATTAAAAATAAAATAACAGGACATAAATTTTATTTTCGTAGAATTTTTGCTTTACGAGTTTTTAGTTTTTTAGCATTTTAAAATTAATTAATATATTATTTATAATAATTATATTATTTTAAATGTAATGAATGATAATTTTATTTATTATTTTTAATGTATCGATTGTAGATATTATATTAAAAAATATTCTAAAATCATTTGTCCGGCAAAATTCTTTTATGTATATCCCACGTCCCACAATATCATTAGTCAATCTATCGAGGAATTTGAGTCATAAATCTCAAATAATATCATGATTAAATATTGTGGAAAAATCTTGAAATTAAAACTAAATCTTAGAAAAATAGCACGAGACATACATTTATTTATTCATTTAATGATAAGTGCATGTACCTTCGACTCAAAAATTGAATATATATATATAGCTTTGACCTAAGCAAATAATTAAGAAATTGTTTTAGGTTTTATTATAGTAATTAATTAAATTTAGTAGGTTGTGATTTCAATTGAAAAAGTTGGCACTTACACCTACTTCTTGCACGTGAAAAGGGTTTTTGCATTTAAATAGGGAAAAGCCTGAAGCTAAACATACGTTTAATTGCTTGGCTAACCTTCTTTTTTTTTTTTAAATTAAAAAGTAAATTTAGGTTAGTTTAACACTATTATTAAAAAAAATAGAGTTTTAAAAAAATGCATTTAACTGATACAAAATATGATTTAAAAATTTTAAAAATTTGATATTATTATGAAAATCGTTTTAAAAAATACTTAAAATAATAATGATTTAGAAATAAAAAAATATTTCTTATCTTAAAAATACTTTTAAATCCCAAAAGTTATGTATTCGGTTTTTAGTTTGAGTTTTTAAACAAAAATTTTAGATTTATTTTTTGGTTTATATTGAGTTGGGATGAAACCAAGATAAACAGTACTTTAGGGAAGTTTCATAGTATTTAATTTAATTAATAAGATATTTTGATTCTATAAAAAAAAAATTCAAAGATTTGAACTTGAAATTTCACTTAGTTAGCTCACGCTACTTTAATAGTATTAAGTAATTCTGAAATTTAAATCTTAATATATGTAACTTTTTATATATCTTTAAACTACATTGATTTTTCAAAAAACGTATTTAAGTTATAAAAAATTATGATTTAATAATTTTAAATATTTAATATTATCGTAAAAAAATTGTTAAAAAAAACTAAAATGTCTAAAATATATGCATAAAATAATAATCACTTAAAAAAATAAAAAAATATTTTTAACTTAAAAATACTGTTAAATGGTAAAAAATAAATTTCATATTTAATTTAACAAATCAAAGATTTTATTTCATAGAAAGAAAAAAATCAAAAGATATTATCTTTCCTTAATTAATTTTTCTTTATTATCCACTATAGATTTACCCAACGTGGAAGAAGTTGTTAATTTGACAAATCAAAGCAATATTTACCTATTGGATTAGCTTATAAAAAAGAAAGAAAACTTTCGTACCTGACAAGTCCAAGTCCAAGACCGAAGCCGCCTCCATTGCTTAGTTTTCTTTATAAAACAAGAATTATTTTCTTGCAAAAACAGGTAAATAATTGCGTCCAAACTTTTGCAGCATAGAATCAGAATCTTGCAGAATTTTCAGAACTTCATACCTATCTTCTTCAGGTACTTACACTGTTATTGACTTATTTCTTTCTTTTCTTGTTCTTCGTTCTTTTCCCAAGTGGAAGCTTTTTTCTTTCTTTTTTTTTTTTCAAATTATTAAAGGATTTAAAATCATCTTTTCTGATCAAGTTTACTTTAAGATCAAAGCTGGAAAAAGAAAACACCCTTCTTTCCACATTAATGGCTCCAGCTTCCTGGAAACCTGGTTTATTTTCTCTAGATAGATTCTATCTCTTTGATTGAATTTTTTTTCCATCTTTTTGCTGATTATTACTAGAAATTCTTAACCCTAAAAAAATACATTCAAATACTATGCTTTTTTTATTTTCATTTACTTGTTCATTAAGCTAAAGTTCTGTTAGTGCTCCTTAGAATTTGTTCCTGCAGTACAAAAAACAAAAAGGTAGAATTTGTTGGTTTTGATACCCAAAGAACAGTTTATTTAATTCCCCATCACTAGGATTTTCAATGCTTTATTTTTTCCCTTTTTTTTTTACTGAAAATTCTAGTTTTTTTTTGTTTTATATATGGGACCCTCTTGCCTTCCATCGTTGATATCATTCCTTTCAAACCCTTTTAGTCATTATGATATTAAAACGGAATTTTTCAATCTCCACTGGTGGGTATTTTCATGTACTTTTGCTGTATTCAAAAAGTTACATTTTCACTAAATTTATACCCGTCGGTTTGATGAGGTCAATATCAAACATAATGGGTCTATGAGATCCGATTCATACATTTATTATATTCATATTTAAAATTTTAATAATTTTTATTATATTTATATTTATTTAATTAACAAAAAATTCGGTTTGATGTATTTTTTTTGAAAACTTTAAATTTATTTACAAGTTAGATTATGATTCAAAATTTTTTTAAATTTTTTGGTTAAGGCTTAAATTAGGTCGACCCAAAAGCTTGTTTTAAATTTTATAATAATTTTAAAAATATTTTATATTACTGTATATATATATATTTAAATTAAATTAAAATAATTTTTTTATTTTAATTTTTTATTCAGATTCAAATTAAATAAACTCAAAATTTTATTT
>JAQSVH010000012.1:6789909-6802693 GCA_029448705.1 Adansonia digitata | reverse complement strand
TTTAAATTAAATTAAAATAATTTTTTTATTTTAATTTTTTATTCAGATTCAAATTAAATAAACTCAAAATTTTATTTTAAAATTTATAATATTTTTAAAATATTTTTATATTTTATAATTAAATTAAAATAATAATTTAAATAAAATAAAATAAATTTAAATTTATAAAAATTTTATCCATAATACGACGGTACTAAGCCGGATGGGTAGGCCATGGAGATGTCTGTAAAAGGGAAGCTTTAATTATGATAAAAGGAAACAACCTTGAAAGGGAAGTGCGTGTGTGATTGGAATATAAATTTTGCCTTTAATGAAACAATTCCATACTACTAGAGCTTTTTGCTTTTGCTTTTTGTTTGACACAAAGCACTATTTTTTCAACTTTTTGCGCCTTTTCAATTACAGTGCAAGATTAATATCTTTCAAGGGTAATTTTTAACTGGGTGGCAGCTGGCACAAAATAGCAAATCCCAAGTTTGACACCTATATATATATATATTAAGGTTCGACAGGACTCAAGCAAGTGGTGATAGATTAGGTGGTGGCTACCTTCTCAGCCCAACTTCCTGGACTTCAAAAAAATGGAGAGGAAAGGGGAGTATGTTGATTGGGTTAATGGGATCAATGAGCAAGGCGATTTCGATCCAAGTGCACCCCCACCGTTCCGGATTGCCGATATCCGAGCTGCCATCCCGAAGCATTGTTGGATCAAGAATCCATGGAGGTCAATGAGTTATGTTTTCAGGGATGTCGTTGTGGTTTTTGCATTAGCAGCAGCTGCAATCTATTTCAATAGTTGGTTCTTTTGGCCAATCTATTGGTTCGCCCAAGGAACCATGTTTTGGGCTCTCTTTGTTCTTGGACATGATTGGTACTAATCATAAATCTCGATACTTTCATTTCCTTTTGGTTTGTTTTTAGCATTAGTTTACATTTTCAAGATCAGTTGAAACTTTATTTGGTTTTTGGTTGGGTTTTGCAGTGGCCATGGGAGCTTTTCAGACAATCCTATTCTGAATAGTGTGATGGGACATATCTTACATTCTTCAATCCTTGTTCCTTACCATGGATGGTAAGATAAATTTAGGTTAACATTTTAACGTTTGTCCTTTTCATTATAAACTTACAACTATATAATAATTTCATTTGAATGTCCTGCAGGAGAATAAGCCACAGGACTCATCATCAAAACCATGGAAATGTCGAAAAGGATGAATCATGGGTTCCGGTATAAGATTTTCAACTTTTGTTTCTTTCTTATAATCCATGAGAAAATATGTATCGATTTGCAAACTAACACTTCAAACTCTCGTTTCGAATGTCAGCTGCCCGAGAATCTTTACAAGAATTTGGACATGAGTACGCGATTTCTGAGATTCGCCATCCCCTTCCCCCTATTTGCATACCCTATATATTTGGTGAGAAAGCTCTTTGTTTTTTTTTTTTTTTTAAAGAACCGACAGGCAAAGATTAACATAATGGCATTAAGGAGCTAAAATTTCCCAATCTTTGTTTTTGTTGGATTACAGTGGTATAGAAGTCCGGGTAAGGAAGGGTCTCATTTCAACCCTTACAGCAACCTTTTCACCCCACAAGAAAGGAAACTTGTGATGACTTCAACTGCCTGTTGGACTGCAATGGCCCTTCTGCTTGCCTACTTATCCATCACAATTGGTCCAGCCCAGATTTTCAAGCTTTACGGTGTCTCCTACTTGGTAAGTGCTACCTTACTCGTTAAGTCTATAAGAAAAGAGAATACAGATGCTAAGTCTCAGTTTATCAAGTTTTCAGTTTTACATACCTATAATATATATATATATATTTAATCAATTGGATTAAACCCAGAATTTCTCTGATAGTAATTTACTATTTGGAATGCTCTATTATTCTCAGATTTTCGTGGTATGGCTGGATTTAGTGACTTACCTACATCACCATGGCCATGAGCAGAAACTTCCTTGGTACCGTGGCAAGGTAAAGAGTATAGCCTTACCTAAGTATCATCAATTTTACTTTCAATTGGACAGTAAATTTTTCTTCAACTTTCAGAGGGGATTTTGCTATCCAATGCCTATGAAAAATTCGTGGCTCACTCTTTTTTTTTTGCTTTGTTGTTCTGTAATTTGAAACAGGAATGGAGTTACCTCAGAGGAGGGCTTACTACAGTGGATCGTGATTATGGTTTATTCAATAACATCCACCATGACATTGGCACACATGTCATCCATCATCTCTTCCCTCAAATCCCTCATTATCACTTAGTCGAAGCTGTAATATTCTTAAATGTCATTTTCATCCAACAGATTTGATTGTTTTGAGTTTATAAGAGTTCTAAAAGGTTGGGTGTTTTTTTTTCTCTTTTTGGCTTTTTGCAGACTAAAGCAGCGAAACCAGTGATCGGAAAATACTATCGAGAGCCGAAGAAATCAGGGGCTGTTCCATTTCACTTGATCAAGAATCTAGTTTCAAGCCTTAGACAAGATCATTACGTGAGCAGCAATGGTGATATAGTGTATTATCAGACTGATCCTCAGCTGTTCCAGTGGCTTTCCCTTGGCAAATCTAAATGATAAATTTAAGAACAATATAGCTTAAGGATAATAATATTATCCATTTTTTCTACTTGTTTCAACATCAGCATATTATAGAAGTATTATTTACTTTGAAATTAGAGCTTCATCTAATTAGTTCATGCAATTATATATTTAATAAATTTAAAATTCAATCAATACATTTACAACTCCTTCTCTATTGTCAGGTTAACGCTGCAATTTTTTTCCCAGTTCGTATTATTCCCGTAATTGGGTTGATCCCATGGTCTTAAAATGCAGCTTCGCCCAAAAATTAAAAGTAAAAACTTTTCTGGAAATTAGGCCCATGTTTTAGTCCATTCTTAATTCTAAAAGTCACGAAGATCAGCTTCATTCCATTCCATTTATTCTTTAATAAATAATACCCATCATGAAGTTACGATCAATAGTGTTTCTTTTTTTTTTTTTTAAATGAAAATGCAATCTTTAAAAGCTTATCAAATATTTTTCAAGTTGATGACGAAATTGTATGATGTAAATATAAAATAAAAAATAATATAAAACAATTACATCTGAATTTATAACATACAAATTTATACACAAGTACACTAATTGTCGAGCTTTGCCCAATGCCCCATTGCCATTTGCACCCTCCCAACTTTCAAATGTCAATCCCGCGACCTCTCTCCGCAACTTCACTTTGCTCTCATTCACTGTCACAACACCTCTCACATTTAAATGGTTCGCCTTTTGGCCCGTGGGGATTCTTTATGAAAATCTATTCCTTTTTGGCAGAGTTGTAAGCTAAAGTCACTCAAAAATCCATTTCATTATCAGTGTTTTACCCTTTTTTTTTTCAACATGAGGTTGCTATCTTCTTCTTCTTTAACTGTTTCTTTTGATCCCAAAATTTGCACTTCAAAAACCGCAAATACCGGTTGCCTAGAAACGATCTTACATCAAATTCTTTCCTCCTGGAGCCTTCCAACGCACCCTGCTGATCACATTACTAAGTCTGAGGCTAATTCAGTGGCAACTTATACAAACAACAATCCAATGCCATGGACAAGATCGATGTTTCAAAGGTCACTCCAGGGATTGTAGCAAGGCTAATGGGCTTGGATTTCTTGCTAGACATCAGCTTTCTTAAGCCACAAGTAAATCCGAATTCAATCACAAGAAGCCGGTCGATGAATTCAGCAGATTATAAGCAAGATAATGATTCAATAATCAATGTCAAGCATAGACGAGCGAAATCTACATTGTCTCTACGGGTCTGGCGGCTACCTAACTGGAGCTAGGAAATTAAGAATTTCTTGTACTCAGCTTTGAGAAGGGAAGCGAAAGGAAAGAGATGAGATCAAACGGAAGGAAATGTAAAGAAGGCGATGAAGAGAAAAATCCTGGGAAAAAAAGAACAGGGAAGATCAAGAACAAGCTAGCCAAAGGGTTTTAACTGAGTTGAATGAGGAAAATCTGAACAGCAGAAGAATTGTTGATAAACTTGATGAAGTAGCCAAATGCAGCAAATTTAGTTGATTTCTGCTTGGAGAAACCAATGGTCACCATAAAGGGTCTTGAATGTAGAAGATTCGAGCCCGGTTTCAGTTTTTGATTTTGATTAATTCATCATTGATCATGATGTTCTTACGTCAGGTTGTTGCCTGCTAATGATTTAATCAAAATGCTTTCCTTTTTTTTTTCCCTCATGTTTTTTACTAAATTTGAATTGTTTGTAACAGATGAAGACTCAAAAGCTGAAGGGTCTAACTCACAAGACCAGGAAAATTATGGATGCAAATCTCCTAGTAACAATGCTAATTTGATGATGGAAGATGAATGGGATGGTAAACGTTATTGAGAAAAACTTAGAATGCTGGAAAGCAATTTGCAGGATGACTGAAGCTGAGGTAGCTAAATCAAACAAAATTATATGCCCAAAGAATGACGATCTTGAAGATGTTACTGCAGATTTTGGATAAAAAAGTTTAGTCAAATTGTTAGATGAGCTTGTATTTCAACATTTTGGATCTTCCAAGCAGATATTGAACTCGAAACAGTACAAACCTATAGTCAAAAGATATACAGTACTCTTAGTATCTATTTTCAAACTTTTCTGTCAAGTCTTGCTGCCATTTTTTCAAGAAGTATAGTTTAAATTTAATTTCTTTGAAATGAAAGGATTAGGCTTAGGTGCAGCTAGCCTAAGACTATGAACCTCGTTTATAATTTCCTTGAACAGATATGTGAACATGGTAAAATCTTACTTCTAAACTCTAATCTATTTTTTTTTTTTTAAATATGAATACTATATCGAAAGACCCTTTTTTTTTGTTTGTTTTTTGGCCAAATATTTTATGAATCTTTATGGGAATCTCGAATCCCTAAAATATTTTGTTAAAAACTAGTACTAAAATATAACAAAGAATGGAGAAAATCATGATTGGACAACAAATTCTAGTGCTAGGAATGTTTAATGGCCACCACCTTACGAATGGAACCACAATGGGGCTGCCCCAACAAATCTTTGATTGCAATTTTAATTCTTCATTGTTAATAAAACTAAGTGAACTAACAAGTTATTGAATGATCAATCCTTGTGTAGAGATATTAGTTCACATATTTTGATATTGTTGATGGTCTTTCGGAGATGAAGTTGATGAGGTTCTGAAAGCTATTGGATAAAATTTCGAATTGATTGCAAAATGCAAAGAGGGCTTGAATGTTAGAATTCGACTTCCGAAGCACATTTCAATGTCTAAGTCAATATTTATTTTATAAAAAATAGAATTGATTTGCAAAACGTAAAGAGAGTATAAAAAGTGTCGAAATTTGACTTTTGAATCACATTCCAATGCCTAAATCAATATGTGATTCAATGAATACTGAGTAGACATGCAATTTTCAAAACCTCATCAGTTTTCATCTCCAAAAAGACATCTACAGATTTGTTTAGTGTTTTGAAAAACTTTAGCTATTATTAAGTAATTATCTCATCTAGAACGTGAGAAAATATAGTACTTGGATCTGCAGAAATTCATTCCTTGTTAAGCAAGGTTGCGATCAGGATAACCAGTCAAACTTGATTTTGTCCTAAGTTCGAGGTTAGAGGAATACTTCCAACCGGCAAACCTGGAATACTGGTTTATCATTTTATTAAATTACAAACAACCGGTAGCTTAGGCAATACTCAGAGTCCCACACCAAAATAAAATAATCCCAGTGCATGCTATGCCGGCAGCAGGAGTCAACGAATAACCTACCCTGGATGAAGGTATAGTATTAAGATTTTTTTTTCTTTTTTAATTTCTTTTAACAACAATATTTTGATTATTTGATTTCTACATCTCCAAGAAATATCATTGAAAGTGACAAAAGCGTTATAGTCTTCTAATATTACTCAAGTTTTTTTAATATATTTGAAGAATCTTATTTTTATACTCATGTCTTGATACACGTAGATGTCGATAAGAGTTACTTCAAGAAATATGAAAAGTTGGAGCAAGACAGCTTTGTCTTTGCCAATCAGAACCCAAAAATTCTTTGGCTTCTGGTGCCCATCCCACTACCAAGTTTACCCCACAAGAAAAGTTGATTTAAAGATACAAACAACCTAAACGCTAGCAGGATTGCCTTTTTCCCTAGAGCTCAACGATCACAAACCCCACGTAGAATCATGGAATCAATGGGCCTTCCACCTTTTGAAATGCCGAAAGTAAGATGCAAAATTCAAAAAAAGTTGATAGGCAAATGCCGCTGTAAAGAGAAAAAGAAAAGATTAAAGTTGGGACTGAGGAACTTGCATCGACTGTTCCATCCATTCGCTGCTTTGTGAAAAGAAATCGAACTTTCAAGGCATGATATTTAAGATTGCAGAAGCTTGATGCTAACAACATTCATTCATTTCCAGCAAAAGATAGAATAGTTAGGATCTATTTGTATTGCAGCTGGAAAGCAAGAACTTCGATTTCCTGAACCTGGAGGGCACTGAGCAAAAGCAAGAACAAGTAAAAGAATAAGAAGGGTTTTTCCGAATAAAGGATATATATATTAATCAATTAATGCAGGAGTTCCTGTTACATAAAATGCGTGCATTTTCCAGCAACTGAAAAACAAAAAGGAATCAGTACAATTTGCCTCCATTTGCAGATCGATATGAATGAAACTCCGAAATTTTTGACTAGTTAAACATTTGGCCTAACTACCCTCTTCTGCTGATCCTGTTTCTACTTGGATGAATACGGAACTTCCATCCAAGAAACAAACCGAATTTAGTGACGAAAAAGAATAACAGACATTATTCTAGAGAACCTAAGAGCAGTGTTAGCAGTAACCTTTTGTTCTGCTCACCCTTATCTTCCCCATCTCCATTTTGTTCCAATTACAAATGCTGAATTCTGATAAAAATAAAATAAAAATGGCCCGAAAGAAAACTAGTTAAAGGTTAACTTAGGAACTAAGCAGGGCTTGCTTTGGTTTTAGGCCACCATCGGCTCCTGCTCCACGTACAATTGCTCCACCCAGGCAGGGAGCATCTCTGCACCCCCGGTGTTAAGATGACACTGCCGATGCTGCTGCTGCTGCTCATCCACAAAACTGAACTGCCCAGCAGGAGGGTCCTTCACCAGAGACTGGACCCAAGACACATCAGGCTCATCTGAAGTTGGTGGCGTTGAGTGTGCTGCATTTCCAAAATTGCTGCCACTGCTTCGAAGTCCAAAAGAAGCAGATTTTCTTAGTTTATTTAGCTCTTCTCCCTGTATACCCCAGTCTAATTTGCCATCAGGGGAACCCCAATCTGAAAGGTTAGAAGGCACTGCAGTCGCTGAAGAAGCTGGTGAAGAAAACCCTGAATGACGATTCACAGCAGTACGCTCAATAAAGCTATGGCTCCGCTTTGCAAAGGCAGCTGACCTTGAACTTAAAACTGCAGCTGCAGTTGGACCAGATGGGTCAATCCCAAAGGATGGAGATGCCCTCCCAGGAGAGGATGCTAGGTTGGTTGGGTAGCTGGCGCGGAGCTGCTGGTTAATATTCTGGCGCATCTGAACTCCAGTGGGAGACTGCAGCCGAGGAGCTGCAGGTGAAATTCCTTGTAATTGTGGCAAGATAGTAGGATCAAGAGATCCAAAAACATCCTCAAGTTTAGTGGGCTTCACCCCTCCAAATCGATTTAGTTCCCCACATCGGTCACCAGAAGCGGAAAAGGGATTGTTCCAGCTGGTTGGCGAGGAAAGACCAGGTATCTCATCCATTAGCTGCTGCTGCTGCTGCTGCTGGCGGCGACGATGACTTTCCAGCCCAAGTAGTTCCATGTCTAAGTCCAAATCTCGAGCACTTAGTGCAGTTTTCAACCTACTACCAGGAAGCTGCAAGGTAGGAGGTATGATGTTAGACTGGTTTGGCCATATAGCTCCAGCCATAGGAGAAGATGTACCGGTAGGGGTCAACGGCATTGTTGACGTCGGAGGTATCATAACAGATGGGGAGCCAAGAGCAAGTGGGCTCACTGAACCCATGTCTAAGGGGGAACCACTACCCGAATAAGATCTCGGGGAAGGCACTGCTGAACCTGTTGAAGCATACAAGGGACGGAGCTCCTCAGGCTTGTGAGCAAAGAAACAGACTCTCCTAGTGCAATTAGTCTCATCCTTGCATAAACGAGTTCGATACTGAGCAGGATGAAGCCAGCACTCAAAAATACCATGTGCATACTCACAGTTATCACCCTGCCTGCAGGATCCCTTACGAAATTCAGGGCAAGGGACACAGCTATAATGGTATTTCCTAGGATCACGCCTCCTCGCGTTCTCCCCAGGATGAACAAAGGGGCACTCGGTCCAGTCATGAGAGTAAGCCCTCGAGCAAGGTTTGACCTTGAAAGTATACATCCTAAATTCATCGGTCCCATATATCCCGTTCTTAATGTCTGGAAGAGTAAGATCAACGGGATACTCTTTCTTTTCAGTTCCGTCTTTCAAAACCTGGGGCATCGAATTCTCTTGGTGCTCTTGCCCTTCCATTTCATTTCCTACTTGAGCAGGCAAACCCTCTATTTCGCCAACACTTTCACTTTCTTTCAACAAAGATTCCAACATCTTCTTCCTCAAGCTGAAAGCCGAGTCAAAAGCTGGAGCGATCAAATCAGCAGGCCGGTTTTCATTAGCATCAACAGAATTGGTATCAGCAGAAGCATCAAGCAAGATTTTGACAACCTCAACTGAATCAAAGGAGCCACCAGCAGCAGCACAGTGGAGAGCCGTGGCCCCGTCAGAACCAGAAGCCCTGTTAACATCGACACTGCCATTTTGAATAATATAATGCAACACATCCTTGCTCCCAAACATGGAAGCAATCAAAAGGGGTGTTCTTTCTTCAAACCCCATTTTCTTTGAACCCAATCTCCTTCCATACCACAAACTTGACTCATCAATATCATGACCTTCTTCCTCAACAGCATTTTTAAAGCCAATCAGATCATTTGAAGCTGACAACTCCAGCAAAACAGACAACTTTTGAGGAACCCCATGTTCTTTATGAGACTCACCCTCCATCATGAAACCAGTTTGAGTTTGTTTCCTCTTTGGACCACTGCACATTGAAACTTGTCTTCTTTTTCTACAAAATTGCAAACACAGAGAAACCAGAAAAGATAAACATTCACCAACTCATCCAACAAATTAAGAGCCTAAAACTGACAAAAAAAAAAAAAGAAACAAAGAGAGAGAGCACTCCGAAAACTCCCCACAATTCATGAATTTAAACACAAAAATAAAGAGAAAGGCATCATAAGTTTTTCCTTGAACCTTCAATTTTACAAATAAAGTCCCAATCCTTAAAAAACATGTTATTCTCTTTAGAGGTGTGCTTGAAAGGAAGGAAAAACATATGGAAAATATCTGTTACTTTTCCATCTATTACAGTTTGAAAAAGGAAAGGTAGAAAAAAAAAAAAAAAGAAGTGATTTTATCAGTGTACCTTTTTCAAATTAAAATTCAAAAAGTATAATCTAACTATGATGGAAATCTTGTGATATACAATGCTTAACTAATGTCTGTTCCATTTTTTTCTATATTTATTTTTGTGAATAAATTTACTCTCACTTTAATTTCTTACCAAACGTACTAAAAATTCATTTTCTTTTCATTTCAACACTATCTCAGTTTTTCTCATCCATCTTTCTAATTTTCTACTCTACCAAACAAACCCATAAAATTTTAACCAAATATAAAACAAAAAAAAAAATCAGTTAAAAAACCAAAAACCAGAACAAAATTAACTACAAAGACATAAACACTCAAGCCAAAATTTCCAAACATAGTACCAACATATAAAAAAAGTAACTAACCCCAACAACAAAAACACTTAAAAGTCTTTTCTTTTTCTTTACTCACACATTTTCTCACCAACCAAATAGAACACCAAAAAAGACCAACTTAAGAAAACAGAATCAAAAGGGAAAAAAGAAAAGAAAAAAAAACATACCTTTGAAACACCGAAATGAGAACAAGATCAGAACCCAGAATGTGTTCCTCAAGAAAAATACAACCTTTGTGTCTTTGAACCTCAATTTAAAGTTTCAAACGAACTTAAAAGAGAGAGAAGAGAGAGAGAGAGAAGAAAACAAGAGACTTTCTATTCGTTGATATTCTATTTTTATAATAACAGTCCAAAAACAGAGCCCATGGCTCCTTCCTTTCTTTTTCCCTCTAAAAGATAGACCAAAAAAAACAAAAAAAAACCCTTAAATTCGAATGCAAATTCACATGAAATGCCAATTAAATTTAAAAGGAAAATTATCTGTTATGTTATCAATGAATTTGTTTAAAGTTAATAGTTAATCAATTTAATAGGATAAAACGTATTTATAATTTTAAAAATATTTAAAAAATAATATAAACAAAAAAAACTTATTAATTTTTAAATTTTTTTATTAAAAATTATTAAGATTATATTTTAAAACAATAAAATTAATCTTTATTTTTGAAATTAATAAAAATAATATAATAAATATTTAATAATTTAAATAAAATTTAATAAAAATATCTATAAACATTGGGTAATCGAATTTGTTTTAATTTGAAAGTTTAATTTTCGTGAGAGTGGGGTCCATGGAAGCTCTTAAAATCTAAGTACCAGCAAATGAAAATTAGACAAGTGGCGCTAACTTTTTTCCGTTGAAACGGCCACTCCAGCTTGGAGAATCCGCGTTCCTTATGTCTTTACGCCTTATTTGGCTCTTGGTGGATGACGTGGACGTACCTGCACCATCAGCAACGTCTTCTTTTTATTTTTATTTTAAATCCGGCCCGTTGTTGGTTTCTGATAATATTGGCCGACTGTGACCTTCCATGTAAGTGGACCGGTGACTTAAGTTGGAGGACACGGAAGGGGCGTACGGCGGGGAGCAACTTGTCTGTGACGGATGTGGGCGGTGAGAATTAGAAGGTTTAGATTGGATATTTCCTTTAAGGAGGCAAATGCTTTGTTGGGATCGACGAATCGCAGCGTTTCGATGAGTTCTATGGTTTTAAAAGCATTTGTCTGACGTCTAGTTGGGACTATTTTTAGCCTTTTTTGTCAAGTTTTTATAAAAATATTAAAAGCTCATTAAATAACATAAATAAGGAATTTAATTTTATGATGACAAGTGATTAAGTGAGTTTCGAAATTAATTGAAGTTTATAATTAATTAGATAATCAAATTATTTGCTCGATTTGATAGGTTTAAATCGAATTAGATTAGAGTTGAAATTGAAATCATTAAGTTGTGTAATCATAAATTAATAAAGTAAATTTAATTTAATTATATTTTATTATGAAGTTGACAGAATATTATTAATATTTTACAAATTATTAACTTTAGACAACGTTGAAATTATTAACTTGCATAATTAGAATTTATAAAATGCATGATTATTTTGATACTTTCAAACAAAATAGTATTTTATTTTTTGTAAACTCAAAAACAAATATTTTTATTTCTTGAGAACTAAAGATATGTTGGGTTCATTAAAATCGAACGGAGCTATAATGAGAATAGCTATTATGTGGGGCAAGAATAGAGTTGTAATGGAATAGAATAATTATAGCAGTAGCTTGGTTTAATACAACAAAATATTATAAGATTCAAATTCTTAATACAATGAATACAAATTTCTTAGAACGATTTTGTATTTCATCAAGGCCAGAGTAGCCCTTTAGTGAGAGAGGTACGGAATGGCGGTTCCAACCTTAAATAAAATAAAGCGAAAATTGGCTATTCCATGAAATAAGCATTCAACGAATCAAATGACTGTGTCATTGTATCATGCCAAATTAGCTCATAGTGGACTAGTTATTACATGAACCAAAGATGTTATAAAATGATTCAAAATCACAAGTAATAAGATGGCCTCGATTATTAAATTATTATGATGATCTTAAAAATGATACCAAACATTACCTCAGTTTTATAGGCCAAGTTATATATATATATATATATTAATTAAATAATTATCATGTAAATTAGAATTGGAGTTTTTTAACTTCGTCAATGAGGTTAAAACGTTATTGCGTATTTTATGCATGTATTTTAAAAAATAAAAATTTAATAAATAGGATATGTAGTAATTTTTTAATATGTAAGAATGTATTAATCATTTCATCATCACTTGGCATGATGCTGTTAAAAAACTCTTAAAAATTGCGAGTTTAAAAAGACTTATTGAATTAATATCCTTCTCAAATGAATTAACCAAATATAAATCTTGCCAATTCAATTTAATAGTATTTACGAATTATTTTTAGCAAGTGGATCAATAATTTTGCTAAATGACGTTAACCTAACTATACTTAATAGAAATAAAAATACAACAGGAGTTATTAAAAATTAATTTTTTTTTGTACAAACTAATAGATTAATCTACTAACTATCTAAACTAAGCAAACCAACACCAATAATATCATTAAACGCAAGAATTTTCATATCATCAAAGGAAATCATAATTTCATAAAAACCTAGATGTCATTGTTGACTTGTATTAAAAAAAAAAAAAACCTATGCAATCTGCAAATGGACAAATTATTAAAACGAAAACAAAAAACATGACATTTATTTTGATCGTTTAAGATATTGAAGTAGAATTAATAGCTAAGTAGAGAAATTTACGAGTTAGGTTAAATTGAGTTGTAGTATAAATTTTTTATAATTTTTTATTCAAGTTTAATTCGTAAGTCCGTTTTATCGTTTAAAAATATTAAATTATTATTTT
>JAQSVH010000012.1:6766983-6783409 GCA_029448705.1 Adansonia digitata | reverse complement strand
TCATTTTCACCTGTAAATATTAAATTTTTTTCCAATAAATTCTAAGCCATCAACTCGTGGGAATATCGAAACTTTGTATTGTATGTGTGTGTGTGTGTGTGTGTGTGTGTGTGTACATATATATATATATGGTGAGAATGACTTGATAGATTAGGATATGATGAAAATGAAATAAAAAAAATATAAAGCAATTGATTTTAGGAGAGTTAGTGAAGAAAGAAAAGCATGAAGCATGCCAATAAAGCCAATAGACATTTCTTGTAGACATCAAACTGATGATGAAACCTTTGACACATTCTTGCAAACATCTAAGTTTTCTTGATACATGGTAATTTTGAACCCAATAATTAATATATGATATAAAAAAATAATTAAAATAAAATATAAAATATTATATAATATAATATAAAAAATTATAAATATGATATTATAAATATACGAATATATTAAAATTTATATAAATTATTTAATATTTTAAATATAATTATAACAAAAAGAAAAATATGAGCACTATGTTATTACATTCGTCGGGTGACGTAGTTTTGTTGCTCTTTCAATGTAATGATATCAGAGGCTCCAAAATTCAAAACCGTATTTTCTTGCGACGGGTAAGTTGGTAAGTAGGAGTAGATAAGATGAGACGAATTCTTTCAACAAAGTATTTAGATTTATTTTATATTTTGAGAATTTTCTTTATTATATATTTATGTATGTCATCATGTAAGTACTCCAATTAGTTTCTTAATCTATCTTAAATCTAAAGTTAAAAGTATAGGTCGGAAAAAAAAACATTTTGCAAAATTATTATTACATGGAGTTTAGTAAGTTTTAACTCTCATAACACTATACCAACCATTTTTTTCTGACTGAAATGGGCAATTTAAAGAAGAAAATGTGTACGAAGCGACACTAAAACTACAAAATTAACAAAAAAAAAAAAATGCCATGTGAGAATAAGAGAAAGGGTTACAAGCTAAAACTCGAATCTTGAACTCGTAGAATTTTATGAAACATTTCATGAACCAACTGGATTAAGGCTCGGGATTGAAAGTCTACAAAATTTCTGTATGCATGAGAAGTGCAGATTATTCATTCTACAACATCTGTCTCACTGCACTTCTCGTCTCCAAATCTTTCACATGTTCAATTATTCTCTTTTTCTGTTCAGCCCAAATACCGAAAAAATTACTATTGGGACGCTTGATGAGGTTGCAGGGTGGTGTTGATGAGCTGCCGGCAGCAGCAGCAGCAACAGCTGATTTCTCAAGGAATTCCTTCTGCTTTGGTTCCGCCAAGCAAAGTAAGGAGTCCTCACATACTTGCTGAGCTGATGATGGCGGCACAGGCTTAAAGTCTAGCAGCTTTGAATATTCTGAAATCAGGTGATACATGTAATCGTACACCCGATCCATGCTTAAACTTTCCATCAGTTGCAGCCCTCTTTTTCCAATTGCCTCAGCCTGCTTAAACCAAATTTATCAGAAAGAATGTAGTACTACTGCTGGGGATCAAGAATGTGAATTACGGTTTCAGCTTTCTTCATCGCAGATATTTTACCATTATTAATGGTGATAGCATTTATTACAATTCATAATCGTGATAAATGTGATATGGCCAAAATTATGTATGTGATTCGGATAGCACAATTAACAGGCTTCTTCGAGAAAGGTGATAAGCCAGTTGATAATTGTATTGCTGCTAGACCTATTGATTATACTAATAGAAATGTACTCTTTAATATTGCCATGAACATTATGTGTATACTTTGCCCGGACTTTTAGTTTTTCTTTAAGTATTTATGCCTGACATCCGTGTCTGATGCATATGAAGACATAGGTATCAAGATATGACCCTCTAAGAACCTTTCAAATACATGGAAAAAACTTAAGAAAGAAATAAACATACGTATGTTAAACACATACCCATACCCAACATTTAAACCCAAATTTCTAGTAACATAGTTCAAAAGCCAGAATTCTAGACTCAGCTAAACTTATATTACTGCGGCATGACAAATAACGGTTCTTGCCAATTTGAGGGCCAAAGATCATACCTGTGATGGGTTTAGATTACCCCAGTCAACAGCAAACTTTATGGAGCGACATAAATCAATAGGAGAGACAGGCCAGTAGTTTAACTTAGGAACGAGACCACGACTGAAGAAATCTTCATATTGTGGGGAAATTAAGAGAGCAAGAGAGCCACAAGATAGGATATATTTCAAGCTTACAGACCAAGCATAGCCTTCGGCGTATATCTTATAACTGCAGAAAAAGGGGGGAAATGTCAGTATATTACGCGTTTTAACATCAAACAAGTTAAAAAACCCCTAAATTATGCAACTTTTTGAGCATTGGCAGTAAAATTTCTTAATTTCCATTAACAGATGCAGCCCTTATTTATTTCAGATTTCTGCAATGCAATCCTAGTGGATAGAACTGTCAAAGAAAGCTGGACAGAGTTTCAATCAGTTAGAAGGAAAAAGGAAAAAGGCAGGTGTTGTTGATTCTTAGGTCCCAACGATTAAAAATCTGAATAGCTAGTTTCAAAGTTTAAATGTAGTGTCCTAATATATAGCTATGTTATCAGACTTGAAAGTGATGGTGGATATAAATATGTGCTTGATACCAATATGCTCATTTTATAAAGTTTTTTCCATTTTTCTTTCACATATTTGGAAGATTATGTTCTATACCATATCCATACATGTGAGTCCAACACGAGTATCAAACGCAGATACTTTAAGAAAACTGAAGAGTTCTGGTAGCATAGATACTCCGGAGAATCAGAAAAGAAAAATAAGACACTAGAATTTTCCTTTCATTTTAGAGGATATCAAAAAGAAAAAAGCCATAAAAAAACTAAAATATTTGCTTTAGTAATATCAGCCAAAGAAGAATACTCACCGATAATTACACTGATTGGATAGTTTGGACTGCTCGTACCCACCCTTTGCTTCTTCTGTCCAGTTCTATAATGCACCATTAAAAGCAATCAATATCAAATAAAACATATTACTGTCATTATATTGCACGTTAAAGCACTTAATTTTGGCTGTTAGACCCATCATTTCTACTATAGAAATTCATGCATTCAGATACAAAATTTTCAAAACAAACCTGACGAATAATGTGTGCACCCCACTTCCTAGAGTGGTTGCACTGCATTAGCTCCTGACGTATTGGAGCTTCAACATCTGGATTTCCTTTCCAAAAGGCACGGCCAATCTTCTTTGTCCAGCTTTGAGCTTGTGATCCCTGCTTAATATCTTTGAACTGCTCATCCCACGGCTGTATATTTGTTTCTGGCCTGCAGACAAGCCATTTTATAAAGACATGCACAAGAGTTCAAATCACACCCAGCACTAATACAACTTGTAGACGGCATCTCTTATATCACATCTGTAGCTGAGGCTACTCAGAAATTTCACTCAACCTGCAAGGTATTGTCTGTTTTGAACCAAAAATTTTCTCCGTTTTTATCCTACAAGAAGTGCCTTTTGTGGGACAAAACTGTTAGACATATAGGTCAAAATGAACAACATTTAGCAGATTGAGTGCGTGTTTCCATGTATCTCAACACATATAGCATACCAATATATAAAGAATCCACGTAACTAAAGAAACTCTTTAAGAAAACACTTGGCTTAATTACATTCAAATTACGAGTATCTGAACATGAATCATATGGATGATATACATGGACACAACTATAAACGGACATATTTTATTAATTATCAACTTATATTTGCATAAAGGAATACAATTTTGTTAAGAGCAGCAACTCTTGCCTATTTTCATACAACTCATACTCCATCAAATGGTTTACTCGACTTAACATTCTATCTTGCATAGAAGCGTGAACAATTAAGAATCCGAGACTTAGTTCAATAGGTTCATGCCATCGCTCTTACGAGATAGAATCCATTAAGTCTAAGATTTGAAGCATGAATTCATAATTCCTCTCGTATGAACAATTTGACGTTATACATATCATTTCAGGGTCGAGTCCGCTTTTGCCAAGAGTTAACACAGATTATGCACACGATCTTGTCGTTAATACAGACAAATTACAACCTCAAAAAAGTTTGTGATTGAGTGACTCTTACCAACCCCAAAAAGACCAGTCAGGAAAAGGGATGTCAAAGTGAGCCTCCGTCGTACAATACCGGAACAGCGGTAACGGGAAAGACCCATATTCGTTTCGATCGATGGTCGGCTTATCCATGCAATCAAACATCATATCGACATCAGGGACCATCCCAGGATACTTTTTCAAAAGCTGTAACAATCCCCATACCGTAAACATCAATCTACTCTGCACACAAGCATAATACAAATCAACATACAATCTTCCTTCAACGATGACGACCCGAAACGCCGCGTGCTGCTTGGCTTGAGCTATGTGGTGATTGGATATTCGGGTTTTGGCCCACGGTTCAAGATCACGGTAGATGAACTTAAAGAAATTTGGGCATTTTGCTGGGGTTTGAGAGGACACTAAACCCCGCCGTTTCTCCAAGTTCTTATCCTCCGAGGGCAGAGCGGTTTCATTGGCGGCGGCGTAGATGCAAGTGAGGTAGGAGCATTGGATGATCTTGTAAGCGCGGGCTTGTCGGCTTTCGTCGGTGAAGTTTTTAGGCGGGAAAAAGTGCCATGGCGTTGGCTCCAAATTGTGTCCCGCGACTGTTTTCGTCTGTGAAGCAAAATGATCCACCTAAAATTCCCCCAAAAAGAAACAAAACCATTACAACGTTTCTCGTTTCATTACAAGCTCATAAATTAAATTTAAAAAAAAAAGTCCATTGAGAAACAAAAAAAGGGGGACCTTGTAGATTAGGAGGGCAACGACAGAGAGGAAAGAAAGAGCGACGACGGAGAAGAAGAGGTAAGAAGGAGAACGAGGGTGAGCAGTTTGAACCCATGATTGTTTTTTTGACATTTTGCATTTGCAGCGGCTTTTTGAGGAAAAAAAAAAACAGAAACAAATTTATTAGTGTTTTCCCTTTTTTCAAGCTAACTTCGTCTTCAAAGTCTTCTCTCGCATGGTGGACTTGGGGTTTTCTTTTCTTTTCTTTTTCTATTTTCGACCGCCTCACCATCCACGTGGTTGGAATTTCTTGCTTCTTTCCGATGCTACCTCCGAGACGTTCGATTTTTTTTCACTGTCTTTGTTGGTCTTCTCGGGTCCAATATTCTTCTGCAATTCTTGCTTCGCCAATGACATGATTTAACAGTACGGTAACGAGAGCTAGAAATCTTCCTGAAACATGAATCTCTATATTTGTTAAGTTCTAAAACATTCCACGTAAATACTAAAACTTTAGTCTTATTCCCTTTTTTGTCATATTATTTTAAATTTTTTTGCTTACTGAAATATCGGAACATGTCTTTAAAACATAAATTCTGGTCCACCGTTTAGACATCAACATTTCAACACCCTGATAATGTTATGATGAATCTATCAAAGAATAGACTTTGATAGATAGAAAAACAAACTGTGTCGGATTATCCAATTAGCTCATTGTTCAAATGAAAAGGTATATAATATACGGGGGCCGGATTCGACCCATATATTTCAAAACCAAATCCAACACGTGGCCCAAAGAAGGTTAGAATCTAAAGCTTCCATATTACACCCATAAAAGATGAAGCCACTGTCTTTCCCCGAATATAATGCTTCTTTGCTTCTCCATTTTTACGTTAATCACTCCGAAAACTTGTTACACAAATAGAGCAAAGAGATGGAGAGATAAAGATTGCTGCTGTCTCTCACTCTGGTCTGCACTTTGGTCCTTTTTGGATCTCTAACTCTCACTCAGGTTCACTTTTTCTATATGTTTTTTCCTTTTTATTTCTGGGTTTTGTCCATTAATGGGTCTTCGATCTGTGAATAAAATGCGAAAATCGCTTTATTTTTTGTCAAGATATTCTTGGTTTCTTCTGTTTTTTATTCACTGATTGTTTAATTCGTTTCACTTTGCTAATTGAGTCTAAGATTGATGGATATTAGTTAGAAGTAAGGTTATATTTCTTTGTAATTAGATAATAAATCAGATGTGAATTGTGATTAGTTAATTTGATTATTGGATGATTTTTTATGGAATGTTCAGGCAAAAAAGTCCAAGGAAGATTTGAAGGAAGTTATTCACAAAGTTTACTTTGATGTTGAAATTGCAGGATAACCTGCTGGTATGCTTCGCTTCTCTTGCTTTGGGACAAAATTCCATAGCTTGAAGATTACTGAATTTTTTATTGCTTTTCAGTGTAAATAGCTAAAAAGATTACTGAATTGTTGTTTTCAGCTCGAATTGTCATGGGACCCTTTGGAGAGGCAGTTCCTAAAACAGCAGGTGTGATGTTTTTATCGCTACATTAATGTCTTTATTGTATCTTCTGCAATTCTCCTAGCACTTGTTTGCTAATCAGCTTGAGCTTTCTCTTATATGTAGAAGATTTCCGAGCACTGTGCACAGTTAAGCTACCAATCTTCCTCTTCAACTTATGTTACTGTTTTTCTTATGATTAACCTTGTCCTATGTCATTCAACTTGGGTGTGAGTTTTGGAAACGGGTACATTTCTGAAATGGGTATGCTTAGTTTTTTTTTTTTTTTTCCAAAATTTTTCAGATATTTAGATGATCGTATGCCTATATCTTTAATCTTTGAGTGCTTTTATCTCGCCATTACATCTTTATGCCTTTTCAAGCTCTCCTGGTAACAGTTGAAGATTTTTTGATCATACAATAGGTAACAGGAGAAGCTTGTGAGGCACATATAGATCTAATGGCTGTAGGACTAGTCAAACCACGTGGCAACCTTTAATGTGCGAAAGCAAAAACAAGAGTGAAGCTTGACTAGCCATTTGTCAATGGTTCAGAAAATTTTGTTTTGACATAAGCATCCTTCTAAGACTGGGTTTTCCATTACAGGAGAAAAAGGTGTTGGAAAAAGTGGGAAACCTCTCCACTACAACGGTAGTGCATTTCATTGGATTATTCCAAACTTTATGATACAAGAAGGTGATTTTACACTTAGTGATGGCAGAGGCGGAGAATCGATTTATGGTGAGAAATTTGCCAATGAGAATTTCAAGCTGAAGTACAGTGGACCTGGTAAGACAGCCATGTTGTCATACTGTAAGGTGCGATATATAAACTTTCTTTAAGGAATGACTTGGGAATATTTGTAACAAGCAAATTTTTTTTGTTCGTATAGGGCTTTTGTCAATGGCAAATACTGGTCCCAACACCAATGGCTCGCAGGTCTTCATTACAACTGTGACAACAAGCTGGTAATTACAAATTTACAATTGCAACCAATAAAAGATGTTATAGTTATTGTCTTTTACTTTGCTGGTAAATCATTGATTACATGTTCTACAGGTTGGATGGGAGACATGCTGTGTTTGGAAAGATGCTCTCGAGGATGGATGTTGTCTACAAAATTGAAGCCCTAGAAAGGCAGAGCGGCACACCCAAGAGCAAAGTTGTGATTGCTGATAGTGGTGAAATTCCTCTTTAAATAATCATGCTTATGTTTCAATGACAAACTTAGGTGTTTTCTTATTCGAATTAAGCCCAGGATAGAAACTCCAAGACGAACATTTTCTTGTACTTCGCAGTTCTTCCTAATTTCAGGTGACATGTTATGGCAAACATTATAAGCTTTTGTTGGCTGCTGCTTTGATCTTCTGAAAGAAGCCTTGAATTTTCAACCTCTTTGATTTGGTCGTCGAACTGCACCATCCAAATGGGATTGTTCAACAATGGCCGATAGGCTACTCTTTTGATGCCCATGGAAACATGCCAATTGTTTACTTACAACTATTCCAGGGTCCAAGAAAGTTGGATGAATCCATAAAAACAACAATATTTTTGGATGAATAGGTTATCGTAAGAACAAGTCATGAACCATAATCCATGTAATGAAAACAAATGGCAAATTGATCTAAATCTATAAAATGCTAAATACATATTAAACTAACTGGGCAACAAAATCCAGGTCAATGAGGCAATAATGTAACAAAAAGGGTGTTACTGAAACGTCTTGAACTTCTCAAAATCTTAGTATTGGATTAAAAAGAAATGTTAAACTTGCAGCAAGAACAGAAGACGCACTTATTACTAAATTTTCCAATGAAAGTAAAAGATGTGTCTTTGTCATTACCAAGAACAGAGTCAGACAAATGATTTCAGTAAAACTCAAAACACAGGAACAGGGAAGCTTCATCTTCATTAAGCTTCTCACCTACCCACAGAGGTGAGAGTTACATGGACTTTTCTAGTAATGTACATATGAACATCCAATACCTGTTTTCGAACCACTATATTAAACTTGTTACATCACATCCTAGTCTTTCTTATACAAACAGAGGGTGATGAGGAATACATGGTATTACATAATTAACTTAATCGGCGTCACTATCAGAATCTAAAAAGTTAAACTCTCTGTATCCATCAAGCTTGACTAGCACAGTTCCACGGTTTTCTTCGCGCCACTGAATACCTTCCTTTTCCAGAAGCTTAATGACCTGCATGCATCAATAGGTGACCTAAAAATACTAGACAACGACAAGAACATAAACTACACCGTCCTCCAAAGACGAAAGCATAAAATCAAAAGTTTGCAATGAAGAAAATGAATCAAAGTCCAAAATATAGACAGCTGAAGACATTTCTAGCACATGTAATACACCGAAACATCCAAGTTAACCATTTCCAGATTAGTCAATAGCGTTAATACTAAGGCCACAATGCAACCACCATAAAAGAGTAACTTCCTGGATTAGTTTACAACAGAGAGTACAAATAGCTGGATCGGGGTTGATTTAGACCCTTACCGACTGTTTCACTTTTGACTTCCCCATGCCATGTGCTCCACATCCAGTGATAACCCTCAGAGTTCGAACCGCTGAAACATATGACGGCAAGTAATAAGTACAACTACATCACAAACACACACATATGCAGTAAGGTCTGAACAAATGCTTACAAGGAACGTGAGTTCCAAATACAAGGTGCAGTTTTAAAAGTCGCATCGCTTGTTTGACATGTTGCCCGTGCAAATCAATTGTTATCACATTTTGAAAGGCTTTGTTCCTGTAAAGAAACCTGATTGATTAGTTCACTGACCACAAAAAAAGAAAGCGGAGGCTAAGAGAGACTACTTCTTGTTCAGTTAGTTATATAAGGACTAACCTAGCTTTAAATATATCCAGGCTTGCCCTCTCATCTGCTTCCCGTGCCAATTTAGTCTGTATCCTTCCCTAATCAGATGCAAGGCATCACGATGTTAGAATTTTATGCTAAAGCAAGCCCTTGGAACAAATTTGACAGAACACATCATATTGATGTCAAGCAGAGAAGAAGACAAGCAAACATTATTGGAGATTAACCCCAATTCTCATTGTTGCTTCATTGCCAGTTTTTCCTTTTTCTAAAGTTTGCCAAACATCCCATCACATAGAGAACTTATATGCAACATGTTGTGATTCATAACTTTCCCCCAAGCAGAACACACACCTGATCAGAAAGATAAGCTGCAGACTTCCACTCCCCCTTTGAATATGCAGTAGCAGCCTGTAGAAGAATGTTCCTTCTATCATCAAATAGTCATCAAAGCTTATATCAATCAATACTCATATCAAGTAAAAAACCTCAAACCGGATATATATATATATATATATATATATATATATGGGGTTTATAGCAACAAATATATATTTATTGCCATAAACACCATACCTTCTGATAGTAGGATCTCATGGAATCCCAATATTCTTTGGCACTCTCTCTAAATTCATGATATTCATCTCCCTTAGCTACAATTCCAGAAAATTTGAACCATAAGAAAAAGGCATTGCAAAATAGTGCATAAACATATATATATATATATATATATATAAGTTGCAAAAATGAGGTTACGATAAATATTTTGAAAAAAGGCTATAAAATTCTATTAAGAAACAGGAAATGAAAACAAATGATCTCAACGCCTAAATTTAATCAAGAATCACTCTTAAATTCTTCACTTTCTTTGCCTTCTTTTTGTTTTAACAGAATTTTTGCGTTCAACAAAGAATTTAGAGTAACCTAACTACTTTTATAAATATATTCTGCTTCTGTTTCTGAGGATAACTTGAGGAAGCAGTTAGTTAAGCAGCTGTAAGTGCTTGTATATTCAAATTATAGCCCAGATATGGATTTTAACTCATACTTACTACTATCATCTCTAAATCTCAGTAATTGGGACAAACACAGGAATAAATGTGTCAATGCATATGTACCTAATGCACATGTGACTAATAAAGAAAAGCCGATTAATATTTTAGGTATTTGTCAATGGCAGTATCAGTTCTAATAATGGTGCTCAACTACAATTTAGTTCCAGGAAAACTTCAAAGTAAGACTGTTTCTTGTGATGTTCATAATCCCACTTCAAAAGTAAAGATCACATGTACTAACAAACCAATACATACAATAACATACAAAGCATGAGAAATTAACAAGAGAATACCACAGATATCCCGCTGAGGCTCTGCATCACTAGATGGGCAAACATCAATAACTGGTCCCAATGCTTGCATCTTCTTTACTACATTCCTCCAATTCATAGTGCTTGGTTCCAGTTCAGAACTCTTGTGGACGTTAAATAAAGAATCCAACACCTCCTGAGGGAGATCCGACGCATTACTCCTTGGGCAAGATGGTAGCATAGCTTCAGAACTTGCAAGAACCTTCGAGTAATTCCTAAAATTAAAGAGGGGGAAACACCTAATATTTCAAGACATGATTTTTGATACTTGAGATCATTAAAATAGGAGAAATCAAACTGAAGGCAATACAATACTGCCACAGCCGATGCAACAAAAAAGTTGTCCAAATCGAGTATTTCGAAGATTTGGAACTAACAAGAGAGATCTGTATTCAAACATGACATGCAGATGCAGATGCAGCATGGATCTCTCAACCAAAAGTAATTATTAGCTACGATTGTATTGTCAGTGTGACTGCATAGTTTATATGCAATGCAATTTAAAAAATCAACCACAAGCGGCAAGCACACTTTTTGACCACACTGATAAACGACTTGAAGAGCCTCTTTTTTAATACTGGGAAGGAAATTGTTGTCTCATTCTTTCTGTTATTTCTTCTAAGTCTAACAGGCAATTAATTGATCAACAGGAGTTGTTTCTAATATACATGATCTCATTCTTCAAGACTTATGTATGAAAGGGCTTGACACCATTTGGTGATCTACAATGTTTATGTCTCTTATTCTGTTATAATATAACTCCCGCATGAGAAGAAGATTTTGAAACACCACAGAAAAGAAGAACCAAGTCAATAACAAAGACAGAATAAATTACCTGCAGCCATAGCCAACCGACCATGTGCGCTCTTGAAGTTCATTTTCTGATGAATTAGACGTGCAATCAGATGCCCTATCTGTTAACTGTTAGAAAAATTTATAAATCACTTCATTAGAAATATGATGCAATGAAAAATACTTCAGAGAGAGTTTTTTTAATTATAAAGAGTAGCAATGTAAATTATAAAGAACTGAAAAAATAAAACATGCTACATAATTATAATCGCATGCATTCTCCAGTGCTCTGTCTGTTTCCGAACAAGGGGCTTTCGTCAGTTTTCACTCCTTCGCTGACTAACTAAATGAATATATATAAAAAAATTCCCTTACAGTTACATTAGTTTGCAGTATAAAGATGAACCTTGACTTCAAAGCCTCAACTCGACTCTCCTCTGAAAGTCAAATCCTCAAGCTCAGTATAAGAAAGATTTTATAACCAAACCCAAAATAGAGAGTAATTTCTCTCTTAGTCTCCATTGCCTCTCTTAAGAAAACTGCAAGCATTATAATAGCGCTGAAACCAGATACTCTCAACCATAAAACCTTAATTCCATCAAAATCTAGAAGATTAGAACAGCTCCAGCAGGACAAACAGGATTATTACAAATTTAGGGTATAAATTATTCAAACAAGCTTAAAAATAAATGAAGTTATAAACAGAATGAGGGAACTGACCCACAAATTTGAAACATTTTAAGCCAAAAAAAAAAAAAAATCATATTACTTACATTGTCTGCACACTGAAGGACGAATCCTGTATCTTGTCTATTGTTCACATGGTCATTAAAATTCTTGGATTGTTCATAGGGGGAACCAGATAAATCAAGTAAAACATTTAAAGCCTGGAAAGCAAGAATACACTGAATCATAATGGCATTCTTCAAAACAATGACAACACAAATAAGCACGCCAAAACAGTAAAGTACCAAGAAGCTGTATTTAAATAGCTAAGCCCTTACTCTTGTTTCCAATTTTGCTAAGTAAGATTTAGCTTAAGATCTCAATTATTCAGAAAGAGAGAGAGAGAATCAAAGAATTAAGTCAACCCAGTCCAACCCTCTCTGAATCAGTAACCCAATTTCCTAATTTGCTTATATACGAGGTGATAATCAATTTATACGCATAGATTTCCCGATCTTTAGATGCACAGTTTTATGGGTAGAAACCAGTATACTTTTACCAAAAGAAGCATCTATAAAGCGCCATTTATGCTAAAGGAAGCATTCAGCCTTTTACAAGCAAATTTTATGTTTTCTTTTTCCTTCATTATTTCCTCAATGATTATAGAACTGCTTCGCATTCTTGATACATCGAAACATCAAAATCAACAAAGAAAGAAAAATCAGATTTTAGGACTCACAATACCTTCTCCACATTGTATCCACACTGACCTGCAAAAATAAATTTTTTTGTCATTCAACATGGAAAAAAAAAAGTTACAAGTAATTATTCCAGAACTTCTTTATACTAACAAACAAATAAAAGCTCACATAAAACATCTCTAACAACAGCCATGCTAAGTTCACACTCGTCCCCAAGCATTGAACATAAAAACTGCTCTGCCTCTTCCTTCACCAACACCGATCTCGCTGGTGCTGCTGCAGCCGAGTTCCGCCGTGGGCTTGCCCTTACGTAATCTTTCCCGAGAACCGTCGATACCGTCCCCGTTGCCGCCACCACTCGCTTCTGCTGCTTTCCCCATCTGCAACGTCCCCTCCCACTATTCATATTTTGTACGCAACCCGTTTCGGCATAACTGGACCCGGACGAGCCCGATGATGACGACCCACTCGAGATCGAGGTCGTCGACGGCTCAGGATATTCGCTGTTGTTATCGTTATCGGTCAAACTGGATAGAATCTCCGCCACTTTATCCAAATCGCCGTTGGCTTGGTTATATGCTGCCGTGGCTTCTTCTAGAGAGATCGATCCAAAGGCTTCCATTAACGAGTCGAGAAGCTTTTTTTGTCCTTCATTGTCTTCTTCTCCTTCTCGCCGCTGATCCCGCCGGCATGACGCGTCACGTGCCGAATCCCTGACCACCGGCGTTTTCTTCGCGCGTGATCGCCCCTTCTTCTTCGTGCTCGTGCGCTTCATTATCCCGGAACAGTGAAACTCAAATGTCGTCGAAGAATAAGAAGAAGAAAAAGAAGAAGAAGAAGAATATCGAAGCTAGAGAAAGGGGTGAAAGTGAGAAGAAAATTTTAATTTCGGGGGCTAAAGAGAGGTTTTCTGAAAATAAACGACCGACTAAATTTTGGAAAAGTGATCGTTGAAAAATTAACAACTAATAAATAGTAAAAAATTATTTTATTGGTTTATATATATATATATATATATATGTTTTGTTGGCTAATGCAGTATTCAGATTCCCTGGCGGTGGGGGTTTCGGATACTTCGACCCCACGCGCTTTTAAAGAATCCGACTTTTGGTTGCCTTTTTTTTTTTTTTGTGGGGGGGGGGGGCGTGGGAGATTAAAGTTCCCGTTTTATGGTATCAAAACGGGAACACGTGGGATGCTTCGATTAGGAGGATATAACCTCCGTAATATTAGGAGGTTAAATTATGATTATCTATTTTCATTTTAAATTTAGGTTAAAAAAACAAAGCAAAAGATTTTTTTTTTATAAAAAAAATTGTCCTTGGATAAATGACTAGAATTTGAAACATGTGAAAAAATAGTAATTTAAAAAAAATTATAAAGTAAATTTTTTTTTTTACAAAAGTAGGTAATTTTTAAAAGAAGTGGATAATTTTTTTAACATAAAAATAGTTTTTAAAATAAATAATTTTAGATGAAATTTTAAAGGGAGGTAATATATATATATATATATGAAATGAAATGTGTAATTAATATATTATTTGTTAAATTATGTAAAAGTGATATATTAAATATAAAAAAAATTTTGAAATGGTAAATAAAAAATTTTTAACCAATGTTTATGAGTGCTTATTAAAGAATCAAATTTTAAAATACGTAAATAATTTATTTTATTTTTAATATTATATTTGATTTATTTTATAATTTTATTAATTGAATTGATATCACTTTATTAAACCAATCTTAGTAAGAGAAGTTATAAATAATAATAAAGTCATGGTAAAAGAAATTATAATAAATAAAAGAATTATAATAAATTTTTATAATTATTTTATATGGTTATTGTTAATTGCACATGAATGTTTGATTTTCTACTAATTCATCCTCTCATGAAGTTAAGGGCCAAGTTTACTTAATAGTTTATGGATTTTACTTATGAGTATTTTAAGCTTTTTTAAAAGTTAATTAATATATTATTTAAAATAATAATAATATATTAAATATAAAAATTAATAATTTTATTTAATATTTTTGATAAATTAAATAAAAAATATTATTATATATCATAAATTTTGAAATATATTTTAAAATATTCATGAACAAAATTTATAATAATTTATTATAAACCGAAAAAAAAAGAGTGTAATTATTAAAATTTTAAATTTAAATTTATTAAATATTAATTGATTATATAAAATTTTTTAAGTTAATTTTTAAATTCAAAGGTGAATTAATTGTGAAATTTGCATCAATTTTGACTTAGATCTAATCTTGAAGCGGCCCTGCCCCGATTGAACGAAAAGGGTTAGTCACTCCAGAAGATGCCAATTGAAAAGCGACTGAAAAGTACTGCCGTATAGCATCTGTGTCAACCCTCTTTGTGCCATCATCAATCACCCATGTTAAAGAGGAGCTTTAGTGGAAGGTATTTCTTTTCTTTCATCTCTTGTATAAATTTCCAGTCAGTCGAGCAAAGTTTGGTAAGAAATTTGGAGGTGTCAATGTGTAATTGGATCTCAAAATAATATCTCCGATCTGAATGGAATCTGAAAGTCTTTTGATAATTCAATAAAACACTGTTGATCTCTCTTCCTTATCATGGGAAATGACTGTGAATTCATGAAGATGATGTTGATTGGGCAATTTGTTGGGATCGGCAAGATTAAAAGTGCTGTGAATAGTTTCTAGGGTTTTTGTTAAGAAAAGAGGGGGAGGCCCAAACACGGAACAAGGTTGGACCAATCCTTTCTAGGGCAAGTGGGAAACTAGCTCCGAAAAGGGGAAAAAGACACCAGATTGTTGATCCATTTCCTGGTTGCCGAAAGCACCAAAAACAATTTAAGCTCAAACACTATATTCTTTCGGCTCTTTCGATTTTTTTAAAATATTTTTGAATATAAATATAAAATTATAATTTTTTAAATATATAAAAAATTTAAAAATTAAATATATTTGTATTTAATATTTACATTTAAATTCAAATAATACCATAAAAGCAATATCAACATTAACAAAACCTGTAACAATCTCAACCCCAGCAGAGGGAGAAGGATTTGAGCAAAACAGTAAATTAACCAATAAAGCAGTATTGGGTTATGAACAAAATAAATAAATAAATAAAGCAGTATTCCGAGTGGCCCAAACCATGAACCAACCCACGAACAAATTAGACCACTTAAAGAGCTCTCCCCAATGCCAGTTGGCAATCTGGTTAGAGTCCCAAACGGCCCAATTTTCATCTCCCCACTTTTCCAATTGACTTCACTCGCACTGCATCTCTTCCATGCGTTATTACCACACAACAGCATTGCCCTACTTCCTCAACGCCCATAAACCAGTTCCTCTTCCGAAAACATTTGGCAAGCCCGCGAGCACTCAGTAATCAAATATAAAAAGATAAAGAAATGTAAGTCTGAAGCAAAAGAAAACATGAACATATGGAGCCTTTTGCCTCTCATTATTCTTTGCTTATTCTTTTTATCTGTCCAAAATTTTTTAAAATATATATCGACTTAAGCATTAGAATGTATCAAAAATCAAATTTTGATGCCCCACTAACTTTTCAATGTCTTAATAATCCTCTCAAATATTTAGTGTACCATACTAAAAGCACTTTAAATTTGTCAGAGAAACATTTTTACGATAATCTTATCCATGTACTAAACCTCAAAGATGTGCACAATTGCAAAAATTTCATCATCACATACAAGTAACTTGAGCTAAATTATATGC
>JAQSVH010000012.1:6732109-6760320 GCA_029448705.1 Adansonia digitata | reverse complement strand
ATGCAGAGAGCATTTTACTACTTACCGGCTTTGGAACAAGAAAACCTGAGAGGAGATTCCACAAAGAGTAAAAGGCAGATGAGACGACAGCTGCCATTTGCTGAGAAGGTGTGAGACCAACCGCCATTAAACCATAGAAGGTGTAGTAGGTGAAGGTAAGGAACATGAAGAGAAGATAGAAGAAAAGTTTTCCTGCATATAATAAGAGCGAGATTTTAATAAGCAAGTTGCATTATAAAAAGTTAAATTTACATATGTTTTATTTTTTTAATATTCTTAATATTTATGTTTGATATATATTATAATATAAATATAAAATATAATTTATTTAAAAATTTTAAATATATAAAAAATTAAAAAATTAAATATATCTACATAACTGATTCACACCTAACGTAGTCCTCGCTAGGAAATAATCCCTTAGGCGAGCACATTCATTCTCTAAGAAGCTAGGCTCTCCTAGGAGTTACGGGGAAAGATTTGGGTACAGATGTTTAAGTTTAATCTCTGGGCTCTCTTTTGTACAGAATAATAGTAAATTAATAATAATATAGTCATACGGAATCTTACTAGCTGTTCTTTCAAAATTAATCAGGTAATATGTGATGACCCCAAACAAAATTGTTTGAGCAGCAATGTATGGAAGCTCCACAAGACCCTGCTCTAAAAAGAATCGAGGCACGTGTTAGTAACTATATAGTCAAAGTAAACTGTATGCTGACCAAAATTTCCTTCAGGGTCACGCCAATTACCTGGGCCGCTGCATAAGCAGTGGGAGCATACAATCCTGCTGCTTTCTCTCTATAGAATACTGTTCTCTCAATGGATATAATTGGCTGTACCGAGGAAGCATTATTGACCCCAAGAAACAAGCTAGAGGCATAAAGGGCACCCATAACCATAAACAAACCTTTAGTTGTATCCCTACGGAAACAATATAAACACCCAATGGTTTAGTAGGCTTATGGAAAGATGGCAAAAAAAAATAACGTCTTAAGCATACTTCGTTTTTTTTTCGTTTCAATTATGATGACGACAATGGACGTCTAAATATGAACAATGATTTTGTTCAAGCCAATTTCTAAGTTTTTGGAGTTTAGCACAGAAACATGACATAACAAAGATTGCATACCTTTGGCTACCAACATTCCAAAAAACGGAGCCAAATATTAGAGCGCAGACTGTTGTGAAGACCAATCTAACCAAGTTGTAATGTGGACTTCTCCAATATACAAGGTTTTGCTTCTTCAGGCAAATCAGAAACTGAGACAGACGGTTTTGCGAATATGTGGAGGCAAACTTTAAAGGTTGCGAACCAGGAGGTGGAACACTCAAACGCATAATGGAGCCTTCCACTTCCCTGTAACGAGGATGTCAGAATATTTACTTATGTATGTTAAAGCAAGTTAAACAACAGATTAGTTACTTGACATTGAAATAATTACCTATACTGTGCAGAATTCCTGTATATATCTGCGAAGTCCCTACCAATTCGCTGCTCGACGGCAGGGCTAGTAACCTCGAGCATCCACGTTGCCGGGTTGTATCCATCAGGAATGGATGGGACTCCACTAATACCCTATACAAAGGGAAGAAATATGAAGATGTATATAGTCGCCATTCTGATCATTAGTATTTAAAAAACAAATTGTTCAAATAGCTAAGATGATCTGGAGGTGAACTTGAGAAAAGGTTTTAAGAAAAAAAAATAGTGCAATTAGAAGACTTCAAAGTACAACGTCCTATGAAAGGTGCCAGCAAAACCAGTTCATGACCTAAAGACCATCCACCTTTTGTTTTTGGGCAATCAGGCCATCTTTGCCTTCAAAACATGTTATAAGGGCCCAAGGGACAGAGAAAGGTTACTTGCATAGGACCAAGAAAAACAAAAAGAAAAAAAAGCAAGTCACCTGGAAATAGTCTATCAAAATCTGTGAGTTCACTCCAAGCTTCCCTCCATATATAACCTGACCTCCTCGTTTCATAAGCAGCAGCTGGATATGAAAGATTTATAGGTGAGTTCAGGTGAAAAGCCATGTATAGATAAAGCTTCTTGTACTAGCTTTGATATATAAGCTCTGTCAATCAGACTGACCTCATCGAATGCTTCAAAAATTTCAATACTAGGTTGATGAATAGTGCACACCACAGTCCTTCCAGTATCAACGGTATTACGAACAGTTCTCATCACAATTGCTGCTGCCCGTGCATCAAGTCCAGATGTAGGCTCATCCATGAAAATAATGGAAGGATTTGCAACAAGCTCCACCGCAATAGTTAAACGTTTTCTTTGCTCTGTTGACAAGCCACTGCTACCCGGTAATCCAACTAAAGCATTCCTTAGTGCATCAAGCTCTACCAAACGCATCACTTCTTCAACAAACTCCTGTAGGTAAGTGCATAAAAAGAATATGAAAAACGCAGTGAAGGAAACTAGATTAAATTTAAAACAAATATAAATGCAATTATGTAGCTCACACGTCTCTGGGCTTTGCTAATTTCCTTCGGAAGCCGAAGACTGGAGGAAAACCAGAGAGACTCCTCAACTGTCACTTGAGGAGAATGTATATCATTTTGCTCAACATATCCTGAAATTCTAGCAAATGTCTTCTGTTCCTTTGGGTACCCTGATATCTTAATATCCCCTTCGATGTATCCACCAGTTTTCCTTCCGGAAAGCACGTCCATCAATGTAGTCTTTCCTGCTCCACTTGATCCGACTAAGGCCGTAAGAACTCCTGGTGAGAATACCCCACTAACATTTGACAAGAGCTGCAATCTCCTTTCAGGTATGCCTTGTGCACTCATTTCCTGAGATATTCGAAGAAAAGAAAACAGGGAAATTGTTAAAAAAAAAAAAATGAGGTCTCACATCATATCAGTTAATGATATACAGAACTCCAATAATAAAACCACGAGATAATCACACCTTTGGCATATCGACATAGTAATTGACATTGTGAAAAGTCATTGCTAATGGTTGGAATGGAAGAATCATTCCCTTCTCCTTACAGCTTCCATGAGCAGATGGAACACCAGATTCCAACTCGTGGCTTTCAACTGCAACGATATTTAAAATTTGCGAAGGAATTATCAGAATCCTTTAAAAAAGGCACAGAAGCCCTATGTATTACAAAGTAAGTGGATGTTGCATGTATCAAAGATGACTAACCAGAATTTTCTTCTGTGTCATCAGTTGGAATAATTGCCCGGGCTTTTCTGAGAGCTGTCGTGGAGAAAAATATATAAATATATAAGAGGACCACTTCTATGAGTCTAGAGAGTTCAGATACATACTAATATGTAGAGAAAGACGGTTGGGGAATGAGTTTGATAAATAAAAGGATTAACTCACGATTAAGGTAGGCTAGGGCCAGTGTCACGATGATGTTGAAAAGCATGGCATAAAGTAATAACACACCAACTCCGAGCCAATACCAATATCCAGCAGAAGGTAGACCGTGTGAATGAAGGACGTTGTATCCGACTGTATTGTTTCCAATAGCAGATATCTGCAAGATGTCTCTACAATTACATGTCTAGCATATAAACCAAAATCAATTGAGAGAAAATTGGTGCAAGCATGTTGATTAATGCACCTTTTGCCACCTTGTGGCTGTGAATTCATTAACAGAAATTGCTCTTTGCCCATACTGCAATGGCGACAGCCAAGAAGCCCAAACCCACCACGGCCTAATCTGGTCTGAAAGAAGAATAAATCAATAAACACCAATAATATCTTGTATTCTATTCCAAAGTAAAAAATAACACAGCATACCTTCTGGTATAAGAAATCCACCCAACAAAAGTACAATTATAAGTGCAGATGACCCAAAGGTATTTGCAATGACCATATCTCGAGCGACACTACCCAACATTCGGAAAAGACCGATTGCCATTTGGTGTACTACAAATTTTAAGAACATGAAGCGGAAAAATCTGAATTCGAAAACAAGAACTAATCAGAAGAAATTCCTAGTAGAGAAAAACACCATCCGAGGGAGCAAGTGAATAGGAGATACCTCCCAGCAGCAGGGGCAAAACCAACAGTGTAGTATACAACACAAGACCATACTACAGACTCAATAACAGAGTAAGGTACACGTAGAATCCAACTGACGACAGACCATACCCATGCAGGATGAAATAGATTATCTCGCTGTTTGTAAAAGACTGGGAGTCGAAATATCAGAAGGGGTAGCTCAGAAAATCCATTAAACATCATATGCACCACCCCAAAGAAAAGGCAAGAGAGGTAGAGGTTGCCATTAATCTCATCTACCGGATGTAGTCTTGTTCGTAAAAAAATTGTGCTTGTGACAAATCCGACAAATGCAACCTTAAACGCATATACATAGATTTCAAAAGTGAAAACCATGAGAAGAACTTCAAAAGAAAAAATAATGGAAAAACAAAAATCATAGTACTAAGCTCATTTATAATATCAGTCAAGCTGAGAAGGTAAAAATCCTCCCAGACAGACAGATAGTCAGTTAATTCTAAGTTCTATGTTAGAAAGTGAACAAAGCAAAAGTAATACACTAACAGTTCTCAATTCATCATATATCATCAAATCATAGATGTTTAAGAATATCAGTGTACACATTATGATGCAAAATTCAGAGGAAAACTTAACAAGCGCTGAAGTGGCTAACCAAGGCATACCTGGCATGTCCTGAAAATGTAAAGAAAACTATGCCTGCTGATTAGTAGTTTTTCTCGTGCAAAGCACGTTCTTAAAAGTTCCCATTTTGATGCAGCAAATCTTGTTTTGGACAGAGCTGAAGGATGGTTCCGGGATTTATCATGTGGAACACTAAGTGTTGACTCCAAAGACCTTCCAAATCTGGAATTTTTAAATGCATTGGCCATTCCTGAAACAGGAACGAACACATATGGCTTTGAAGGATCAGCCCAGTATTGAGCTTGATCCTTTTTAGAGGTCACCTGACAGCAATAACTAGTTAGGCAAGTACCTAAAGATCAAACCACAGAAGTAACAATGTGGAAATAAATACCTCCTGAAGAAAATCGGCAACACCCTTACGCGGTGGCATTTTGAATCCTAATGACTCAAAGAATTCCAAAACGTCTCGTCGAGGGCCATGGTACACCATGTATCCCTCTGATAATAGCATTAGATCATCAAATAGCTCAAATGTCTCAGGTGCAGGCTGTAGTAGAGCCATGAGTACAGTTCCTTCCATTAGATGAACAAAATTTCGCAGACATTTTACTATTTGGAACGTTGTAGAGCTATCAAGTCCAGTGGAAATTTCATCCATAAAAAGAGTTTTTCTCGGCCCAACAACCATCTCTCCTGGACAAGGACAGTGCAGACAGTTAAAATTTGACGGAGAATATCACAGAGTAGATAATAGATCATACAAGACATTCAAACTTATACTCCCTAAATTAAAGTTCAAATGATAACCCTCAATATTAAGAATCTAATCTGACAGGATTCAATGATGACGAAACAGTACACCAGAGAGAGAGAGAGACCTGTAGTAACTCTTTTCCTTTGGCCACCGGAGACACCCCTAAGCATATCATTCCCGACCACGGTGTCTGAACATACGTCAAGACCAAGCACTTTTAAGACATAATCTGTTGATATGCTATGTTTTTTACCTCCAACAGATGAAGCCTGTGCAAAATAAAAGTAAAAGCTTTAAGGCAGGAAAAAAAAAAGTGAACAATGAGAACAAATGCACCTGTAGTTCATATAAATTTTTTAAGAAAGGACCTTCATGAAAGCGTCAATCTCTGGTACTGGCCGTATCTTCCTTTCCTTTTCTAAATTGGTTAAATCTTTCATATATCCTGCAAGTATATATTGGAAGTAAAGGAGAGTAGTCCAACAAAACAGAAGTTAAAAGCCAAAACATAAGTGTCCTCAATACAAGAATACAAGCAAATTGAAATCTTCTTAAGTTAACATAATGTACAATCTTAGACCGCAGCAGAGATGATTAGCTTCATATTATCCAGCTAAACTATACGTAAACAGAGGTCACTTTCGTCATGATATTTGAGCGGAAGCCAAAGAGAGTGGTGTAACTGTAATCCTCAATCTTAAAGAGGTATCAAGTCTAATGGAGTCAATAAACAATAATTTTGGTCCAACAATGCTTAAATGTACAATGGCAAGTATTTTTCTAACGCATTAAAATTCATAATATCAATTGTCAATTACCAAATTAGTATCATAATATTTTAATTAATTTTTTATAAAAATATATTTTTACAACACTTGTTAGAAAACTCCAATGTTCAAAGTGTAACTTAAAGTGAAATTTAAGTATAACTAACTAATATTTCCTGATATTGGAAGCAAACAAACCTGCCAAGCCCTCACTTGCACCTTGACACCTTGCAGCGAAATCAAATGTTTCTCTTACAGTTAGCTCTGGTATGTGATTATCTGTTTGGCTAATATATGCAGAAGTCCTTTTAACATAGAACTCCTCAAGTTTTGTGCCGTTGTATGTAATATCACCACTCATCTGCAAAGGAATAAAATGAAACATTTTGTATTAACAAGAGATTTGAGCTCCTAATTTTTTTGTAAACTTAAGACTGCGAGCGAGGCCTTTTTTTAATTCATTGTATGGTTGAAATGGCGCGTTCCAGTTTCTAACTGTCCGTTACTTGCCCGGCGCTTTAAAATTTGATCCTTTGAGCGGGATAAGAAAGCTGGGGCTAACTTTTAGTGCGACAGTCAAACGGACCCAATATACTATCTTAGGCTAAAAGGTCAGAGCTACCTTTTATATTGAGTAGTGGCTCCCAGTTTATAAGCCCAAACCCATACATGAAGGGGAAAAATCATAGAGCGCAAACACAATTGCCTTGACCAATGACCGTTGAACTTTGCATTTTAAATATTTAATATAATTATACGAATATAATATATATAAAATTAAAAAAATAATATAATATAATATGAATATATTTTTAAAATTTATTTAATACGAATTATAAAGTATCAAAATTGATATAAATATAAACAAATTTTAAACATAATTATAATACGATAAAATATATGAATACGATACAAATATACTAATTCTCAAATCTAGTTCAAGATTCACATATTCAAAAAAGCAATTTGGAAGGTGATACCGAGTGATTCATGATGATGACCGTAACAAACATGCAAATGAGTTACATCGTGTGATCTGCTCAAAACCTGATGAAAACAAAGACTAACCTTCAAAGACTCGTTGTCAAGTTTCCCAGCGAGAGCTAAAAGCAAGGTTGATTTGCCCGATCCTGGAGGTCCTAACAGCAAGGTCATCCTAAAAAAGGCGAAGTAATGGGAAAAACGTTAGTAAAGTGCAACTGCAACCATGCTTTGATATTAAATGGTTTACAAATTAAAACACATGCAAGTAGTGATTCATACCCTTCCCACCTTAAAAAAAAGGGGTTTGGGGGGGGGGGGGTTTCAATCATCTCCAATAAACTGTGATTTTCATTTGCTTTTTTCACGCATGCCAATTTAAGTTTGCCCCCCACCACATGTCAACCATAAAATTTACAGATTAGTATTTATATTACCTTCCAGGTTTAACAACACCACTAACGTTCTTCAATATTTTTAACCGGAATTTATTAGGACGTAAAATCCTCAAACCTGTTCCGACATCCTGTACAGAACATAGTTACGGTTATTATAAATATAAAAATACCAGAAATGAATGCAAACGCTCGGTGAATCCGAAAAGATACGTCGAAATATATAAATAACGGTACGTTTTAGTAACAAAATAAGAACGATATACGACTTATTTTGATTAGACTAAAGGAAAAAGAAAAGAAAGATACGCAAGATCCCGGACCTCAAAGAAGTCACGGGCAACGTTTATTAAAGTAGGTAAAGCTCTTGAGCCAATTTGAGCATCGGCCTCGACGTTCAGGTTCTGGAACCTTACTTCAATCTTTGCCAACTCCAATCCAACTCTGTAAGAATTTTGAGACATACGAACACCCAAATTTTAGATCTAAGTAGTAAATAAATTTTCAACTATCAACTTTAAATAGATAATATTGAAAATAGCCTTTAGGAGTAAGAATTTATAATCTTACTACTTAGATTTATTTATAAATAGTAAATATAAAATAAAACTATTTTATAAATAGTAAAATATCAAATGATAATATTGAAAATAGCCTTTAGGAGTAAGATTATTTTTATTTTCCTAAAGCTCCATTTAGTAATAATTACTCTTATAATTTATTTTTACTATTTTTTATTCTTATTAAAATTACAAAGTATAAAAAATACAATTGATTGAGACATAGGATGATTAATGACAAAATTAGGGTTTTTATTAAAAATTAACATGTTTTAAGCAAAAATAAGAAGTGTTGTACTCCAAAAAAAACTACATTGTCAGTTTTTCTTCATTCAAAAGTTAAGGTTTTTTATTTTTTTTCCCTAATGAGAATTAAAAATAATAAAACAATATCTAAATGAGTTTAAAATGGAAAAGAGAGAATCAAGCTTGAAGTACACATAAATTAAAACTTCTGAAAAAGAAAAAGAATTGAATAAATCTAAAAAGGAAAAAATGAAAATTAAAGATCAAAAGAAAATCACAATGGAAATGTGTTACCTATCAAGGCGATCTTTAATAGCAGAGAGAAGCCTATAATTATCTTGATCATCGGTAGCCAAAGCTTTCTTGACAACAAGTTCTCTTCTAGCTCGATCAAGCCTCGTCACATCAATCGTCTCCGTCCCTCCACCTTCTCCTCCTCCTCCTCCTCCATTACCTTCATACTCCGACGGAGTCCTTCTCAAAATGGCGAAACGTCCTTGTTTCACCGATGGCAACCGCGCGATCGCTTCCCATATAAGATCTTCCTCATCTAGCTGAACCACCTCCGCATTTGACGGACTATGAAACAACTCCGCATTAGCTGCCTCTAGATCAAACTCAAAATATTCGCTTCCATTCGAGGCCCTCATAGCTATCTCTCTCTCTCTCTCTCTCTGTCTATCTTTGTTTAAGAGCTTTTCTTAAAACAAAAAAGAGATGGAGTTTTTAAGCTTTTATAGAAAGAAAGAAAGTAAGAGTTAGAATTCTAAACGGAAGAAGACGCTCAAGCTGGCCCGGGAATTTTGAAGATATATCTGAAAACCCGAAAAAACACCTGCATTTCAACACTAAAGAAAGGGGTAAAAGTGAGATTTCCAGCATCTAGAAGCCTGAAAGGTCGTTACTACTTGTTAGCATTTTTTTTCTTCTTGTCTTTCTTTTCCTGCCCTATTCTCACGATCGCAACGCATAATTAAACGCTGCAACTGACAACGTGTTTCTTTTTTTATAAATTATTATTATTATTATTTTTTACATGTTCAAAAATTTATATTATTATTTAAAATATATTAAATATTAAAAATTAAAGATTTATTTTTATTTTAATATAAATATATTTTATAATTTAAAAATATTTTTAATTAATTAAATAATAATTCAAATTAAATGAAATTAATTTTAATTATAAAATTCTTAACGTATGTTTAGTTTTATTGGGGTTAAACTTATAAAGCCAAATAAGTAATTCTTTTCGTAAATAAATCTAGTATTTGATTCACTTAACATTATAAAAATTTTACTTGTTTTTACTCTCTCTCTCTCTCTCTCTCTCTCTCTCTCTCTCTCTCTCTCTCTCTATATATATATATATATATATATATATTCGGTGGAAAATCGAAATTAATGTCAATAACAAATAATTGTGAAATCCCAGGTATTCAATGTCCAAGTGTTTCCTATTTTTATTATATTTCTTCTATGCAAAGATATAATAGCCTCGTGCATATTTATACGAAAAGATGAAGTATACGAAAAGACGTAGTATTAACTTATTTTAGTAAGGCAATGCGCTATATATATATATATATATATATATATATATATCAAGCTGCTTGTTTACAATGTTCAAGTAGAGAAAGATTGTGACTAATCTTCCAATTTTAGCTCTTTTTTTTTTTTGTCCTTCTAAAAGCTGGAGAAGATAATATATATTCTTAATTTGTATTGTTACGAAAAAGAGACCAAAGCCCAAAAAAAAAAAAAAAAAAAGAAAAAAGAGAGAAAAACAGATCAGCAAAAAAATTTAAAAAAATTAAGGGAAAATAATTTGTTTTTTTCTATGTTATGATAGGTTGTTCAATGACTCTATTTATAAGGTCATTACATGAACTATATAAGGGAAAAATTAATTTAATAAGGATAAGATTACGTCTTTATACTTAAAATTAGGCCTAAAATTATGTCTTGATGTCTAAGTTTTCCTTAATACGAGAAGGTGTGATCATATTTCGTAATATTCTTTACATTACGTATAGGATGAACTTTTTCTCATTAATGATTCGATATTACATATCATTTGTAGAGTTCAACTTTGCATCTTTATTTATTTTTGACAAGCCGTATAATAGGAGAACCGAGAGAGCTAAAAGCTGATAGCGATCTGTTCATTAAAACTGAATTTTATTTAGGCCTCAATACATCATAATTCATACAAACAAGTTGACAAAATGGGTGAGAGCAATTGGATTGGAATTATAATCTAAGGATAAAAGTCATGCAGTGTAAAAAAATTAAAAAACAAAATACCAATGGAGAATCCAGAAATATATGTTAGGGAGATCGATTTATCTCATGTAGACATTAGGAAGGCTTACTAGGTTTTCATCATATGGTCTCTATGTGATCATCTAAAGCTCTCGGGAACTTCGTCCTCTTGATCCTCCATCTCCTCGAGGATGACGTACTTTGCAGAACGATTAGTATTATTTATTTATTTATTCATTTGGGTAATTTTCGTCGACTTTAGATTTGCATGTCTCATCTAAAAGAAACAAAAGAAAAAAAAAGTATTGCTTTAATCATAAATTTATATTTGATACATAAATTTATAGATTATTAATGAAATGAATTACACCACTTCATTTATAATTTTTAAAAAATAAATACTTATTTGTATTTAGAAAAAAAACTTAGTAAAGCAACAGTATTTAATTTATTGCAAGTGTACAAAAATATGCATTATTAATACATCAAATACAAAACTTATACTTATTTAGTCTTTCACTTAATGGACTTTTATGTGCAAAATATTTGACAAGTTCATAATTGCTTAACGACCAAAAACAAAATAAACATTTAATTTACATCTATCGAATTACAATCACCCAACAATCAAATATGAATAGATGAATAAATGCTGATAATAAGTAAAAAGAAAATATATAAATACTGACCCATCTAATTATTTTCTAGTTTTTATAATGAAAATTTTCTAATTCAATACTAACTTAAATATTACAACATATTCCGAATATCAAACTCTTTGTAATCTTCTGACATTTCTTGTCCTGGCAAATTGCCCTAAACTTTTTGCTAGATTCAAACTTAGCTTCGGTACCACATAATGTTAGTTGTATTGCTTGCAAAAATGAAGTTTCCCTTTCTAATTTTAGCTATGCAGAAGTTTGTTGTTCAGTGATATATCCTAAATTTCCAAATTTGATTATATTCAATAAATAATTGCGTAAAATGTTGATTATATATTAGTGTGAGATTGTGAATCCATGAAATAATCTAATAATAATAATAATCGCTGCCAAACGAGACAAACGTCCGGCTGATGTGAAGATTTGTCGGAGCCAGATGTAATGTAAGATTACTCAGAAATTTGCATTACTTGCACGGAAAAGAGGAAAGATTTCAAGTGGATAATAAGCGTTCTTGTTTGTTTGTTGAAACCTGGAGAAAGGCCATGGTGGCTATTCAAGGGACATGGGAGTTGTGTCATGACTCACAATTCTTCTGCTTTCAAATCTTTAATTTCCTAGATTTGTCCTATAAAAAAAAGTCTCACACGTCGAAAATAAAATAAAGTTAACACAAAGTTTGGAGTTTAGCTTGCATTCATATTTATGAGATCAGAAGTTTGGATATTCAGATTTCAACGATTTGCAATAGTTTTTTATTTTCATATTATTATCTCTTTTGTATCAAAAAATTAAAAAAAAATACTTAAATCAATTAAATTTTAAATTATAGAGAATATTGATCCTTTTAGTGTTGAGGTGAAAGTCTTAGCGGTCTAGACCTTATAAAAGAAAAGAAGGTTAAAGGGCATTGAAATTTAGTTTTAGAGACACGTTTCAACACTTAAGTCAATGTTTGAGAGAGATAGGGAAGGGAGGTAAGGCAAATAGAGGTTGAGTACTACTTAAGGCTATTTATAAACTTTTGGGTGACTGAGAGACGTCACATATTATTTTTTAGCTAAGATTTTATGGTTAATAATATGGGTGACTTCGTTATAACAGTTGAACCTCATGTGATCTCTGAAGTGTCAAACAACAAGACCTTTAAAAATTTAAGAGGGTTCATGTATTTTTAATGATGCTATGGACTATTAAATTTACTTATGGATCATAAATTTGATGGATATGACAACCCTAACAAAGGAAGAGGAGGATTTGTAATTGAACTTCAATCATCAACGTTCAAATAAAAACATGCAATGATTTTTAAGCGAATAATATTATATCTATCCTATTTGTGAAGCCTGCCATCCTCCATCCGCGCAAGATTAATTTCAATTTCACATTACTTTCAAATGTCATCCCTTTACCAATAGGAAAATTTGTATAAAACAATCTTCAAATGGGGGGTTTTTGTTTGACACTTTTATTTTTGTGCTTATTGCTTTCTTGGAAGTGGATAATATTGATGCAGAGGTGAAGGAAAACGAAAATGTTGCCAATCAACTAAAAGTAGCTTTCAAAATATTTGATATGTATGCATAAAAGCTTAGCTTAGTTGGTTCATGTAGTTATAATAACATTTAGTAAGTTTAAAGCTCGAATCCTAATATATATAATTTTTTTTAATCTTTAAACTACAGTCTCATTTGTAAAAGAAAAAAAATCTCGATATGTATCGAGATGAATTTTTATATGAGAAAATAAGTAGGTAACATACTTGCTAACATTTCTAATTGTAATATTTAGACTGAACATAATTCATGGATTTTGAATTTTATTTTATTTTTGGTGAATACAAAAGACTGATAACTTTTAGTCATAGTTTCTTAGTAATTAACTATAATTTTTTTAAACTTTTTTTATCTTCTTTATAGGTATAATTATTTAATTAATTGTTTAATTAGTCAACTAAATTTGAGGTAGCTTAGCAAAGTGATCATTTTTCACTTGTTTACGAAATTTATTTGGTCCTAATAATGATTATGTTTCTTAGAGTGGAGAATATTATGTAAATATGAGTCTCAGAGGAAAAGAATTCAATTTTTAATGCTTATAAAATACAATTATTTCATGAATTTTATATTTTTCAGTGTAAAGATTTTTTATACTTAAAAATCATACACTTTTATCTCATTACTATATTAAAGTTAGGTATTTGACCAAATTTAAATTGAAAATGAGTTTAGATTTTGATAAAATTTTATTGGTTGTAGATTAGTTGGTGGTTAAGTTTATTTAATGATTAAATATTTTTAACAGAAAATAAATTTAAAGAATTTTTGATAACCAAGTAATTGTTTCTATAAATATAACAGGATTTTTGATATTTAGAATTAATCAAAGAGATGTAAACTCTATGAAATTTTATTACGAAAAGAGAGTTCTTAGCTTTTTTTATGTAAAAGTTATGAATTGTTTTTTCTGAAGGCTAAACTATTAGAAAAGCCCTTGAACTTTAGTATTTTATTTAAATAAGCCTCTTTATTTTTATTATACATAAATAAGCCATAATCCTTTTATTTGTATTTAAATAAACCCTTCTTTCAAATGAGAATGTGATTAATGTTTAGACCCGTCCATAGGCTAAGCTCATTGCTCAGCCTAGGTAGGGTTTTAGATATAATTTTTTTTATTTAGATCAACTCAACTATAATTACCTTTTAATAATAAAAAAATATTTCATTTATATTTAATTATAAAAATATATTGATATTAACATTAATATAAAAATAAAAATAAATTTTAAAATTTTAATTAATTAATAAATAGTAATTAAAAATTTTAGGCCAAGCCCATTTGAGCCTAAGTAAGAAATTTAAAAAATTTTCGAACCATGTTCTAGCCAATAAACACATCTCTTTTATGTTAAAAGGTGTATTTAAACTTAAACTTAAATTAAAGTTTATGAACTTTTCTAGATATAATTTAATGCTTAAAGGCTTAATTAGATACAAATTAAATGTTAAAAGCTTATTTGAATATTATAAAACTATAAAAATTTATTTAAATAAAGTAATAAAATTTACGCATTATTCTGACAATTATTGAATAAATAAAAATATTATCCTTATTAAATTTAAATAAAATAATTTAGTAATTATATATATGTTTCTTAACATAGGTTAAATAGGCCACGGTATCTGGTTTATTGTGGCCGCTGAACGACCTCGTTTTCGTCATCACCAGCTTCATGGCGTCAACGGCTTATCCAACTTTTTAAATAGAGATAAACTCGCAAAAGTCGCTTCTTTGTTCCAAAGACAGAGAAAAAACTAACTACAGCTAACTAACAGTAACAGCTTCAAATTTTTAAAACGCAATTCTTAACGAGGAAGGATAGTAATGCTATCCTTGCGGTTAGCTATTCCAGCCGCGAAATACTCTTAACTCCTTCAAAACCTAAACCAAAACCTGGTTTAGTTCAAACCTAAATGGGAACCACCAAACCGACCTTTTATCTTCTCAACTTTCTCTTCTCCCCAAGCGATATGATTATGAGCTGCAAGCAGCAACGACGGACGTATCGAATGGGATGACTTCTACGGCGAGGGATTTCACCGAGGAGGCAGAGAAGGGGCATCCGGAGGGGCTCAGAATAGAGTTGATGCCAAAGCATGTGGCGTTGATCATGGATGGGAACGGACAGTGGGCTCGCCAACGGGAATTGCTGACTTCGGCTGGGAACGAAGCCGGGTTACGGTCGCTGAGGGAGCTTGTGGAGCTATGCTGTCGCTGGGGGATTCAAGTCCCGTCTTCGCCTTTTCATCCGAGGACTGGATTCGGCCCAAAGTAATTAATTATGTTTAAGCATTTTTATGTTTTAAAACTTACAGTATTAGTAATTTCATTTTCACTTAACTAAAATTACATTATTATATATCTTTCAAGCTTTTTTTTTTTTCAAAAAAGAAATGGAAACTTGAAAGAGGTGAAAATATGGTAATTAATTTTCCTTAGTTTGGAGTGAATATATTAATTGGAGATAGTTACTAGTGCAGGTGGAAGTGGATTTTTTGGTGGGTTTATAGGTATAGTTAGTTCATCAAACCTTAATTTCTCCTCTCTTCTGATTTTGGCATGTTTAGAGCAAACTTATTGCTATTTACAACCCAATTCCTAATTATCATTGGATTGTTGCCCATCACCATTTCAAGTTATTCTTTAAAGTTATTATATATATATATTAATATTTTCATTGAATATATTAAAAATTATGAATAAAATTGTCAAACTATTATGTTTAATATTATTAAATATTATTATTATAAATTATATATTAAATAACTTTAAAAAGAAGTGATATATACTCATATGCTATATTCAAAAAATTTAAAAAAAATAATTTATAAAAGAAATAGGATATGTGATGCCCTCTTAATTTTCCTTGTTTAATTAAAAAAATTCAAATGCTAGTGTATCCAAAAACTAACTTTGAGCAAAGAATATATAAGGATGAATTAACCTGTTTGCAGATTGCTAAGTATTTATATTTTTATATAGTATTATAATATTATTTATTAAGTAGTTCTACTTTTATTTATTTTTTTAATAATATGTTTATCAATGATAGGTCTGGACTCTTGCTGGTGTTCTCTTTATTATTAATCTTGGAGCATACCAGATAGAACTTGACTTATTATACTAGGACTCGATCAAACTTTTTTAAGGGAGAGTTAAAAGGTTTAGAATTCATCAATTTCCTCTTCCTTTAGGGTTGTTCAATTAATGAACCAACCAACGAAAAAAACCAAAAAAATGAATCAGGACAACTTTGGATTCCAACTCTGAGAGACAAACTTAATTTGAAAAGTTTTGCAACAAAATATTAAACGGAAGTGTTAATATTACTTAATTTTGAAGTAGATCTAAAACTGGTTCTGTTTTCAGTTACTGTAGAGCTCAAACAAGTTTGGTCTACCTCTTCCATTGTCTGTTTGATAAATAATATTGCATTTCTTGCAAAGTTTCTTTTGATGCTGCATCTCTTGCTGTTGCCCATAGCATGGACTCGTGCTTTTCGATTTAATTCAGTTGATTCATATAGTTACGTTTAAAAGTGATATTTAATAAGTTTGAAATTTAAATTATAATATTTGTAATCTCTTCTTTTACTTAATCCAATTAAGTCATACAAATACCTTTAAAAATGATATTTAGTAAATTTAAAATTTAAATTTTAATATATATAATCTCTTCTCCTATTCTCCAATTCATGATAACAAGAATTATTTACGATTGAACTCAGAGCTCAACCGATTTAAGTCGTACAACCAACTCTATGAATGTAATTCAACATGCATGAGATTCGAATCTAGCATTATCTGATCACAAGTTTTGTTTGAAACAGTGGAGGATTCGAATATCCGTGATCATCAAAGCTTCCACCATCACTGCGGAAGTTGATCAACGAGGTTGAGGAGACCACGAAACAAATCACCGGGCTCCTACTCATCATAGCAGCTAGCTACAGTGGGAAACATGATGTTGTACAAGCATGCCGAAGCATCGCCCAGAAAGCCCAAGATGTTCAAATTCAACTGGAACACATCAATGAAGGCCTAATCGAACAAGAACTCGGAGCGAACGGCACCCAGGTCCCATACCCGGATTTGTTAATCAGAACCAGCGGCTATCTTAGAGTCAGCAATATTTTGTTGTGGCATTTCATCGATGCTTTAACGTTGTCTCAGCAGCGCCAGCGACGCTACGGTGGAAGACATTCATAAGCTACTCAGTCCATAAAACAACAGCTGATGGATTAAAAAGTATGATGTTCACTTTCATTTGGGAAATGGTGGTTTTTACTATGAATAGACAAATAGTTATACCAATATGTAAAGCTGTGTATCGAAAATATCTAATTAGAGACGATCAACATGAACAAGATATTGTATGTATAAGTTGATGTCCAAACATAGTTTCTCTCTAATTGGCAGGTCATAGCCATTGTTGTCTATATAAATACAGTATCGCTAGTCTCTCTTTCTTTCATTTTACCATGACAGCAATTTTTCTCTTCCGCCATCAATAAGCTTCGTGTTTGTGATCAGAACTGTAATAGATGAGGTGATTGGCGTTTTGCAATCAATTTCCTTTTCATTGATATTTGATCTGATACACGATCCATTCAAAATTAAAATACAAATGGTATCAAATAAATAACATGAATACGAAACAAAATACATAAATTGTCGAGTCTAGATGTCTCGTATATTGGGTGATTAGTGCTACTTGTTCAATGGTGAGACAATGTTCCAGGTGCATATCTAAGAATTCTCTTGAATGTTAACAAACTGAAATATAGAAACGTTTCCCGAAACCTAAATCATCATTTTTCTCAACTTTCTTTGCGCTCACAGATTAAGCACAATTTTTTGGGATCAATTCCACGAGATCACCAGCTGTTTGAAAAAATATATATTCATTGCTAGGAATCTTAATGGGTCCTTTCAATAATTGTCTCCTTTTATGATGAGGAGTCTCCTTCATCAAACTACTAATAATAAATAAGTAGAATAAATCAAAACACCTAACCATCAAAGCACCATTAAAGCGCCTGTAGGATGCTTCCAATAGATATTTTTAGATTATCATAAAATTGGGTTGACTTTTCATTTTGATTACTTTTAATTCTTGCCAACATTTGAACATATTAGAATATATATATATATATCCATCTTAGGGTTTATATATGTATACACTAATTATATAGCTGCACCAATCCTCCATGTTTCTTCAACTAATATTTTTTTTTCCTGCCATTCTTAGAGGTTTTTGAAAATATATTATGTTTAATTGATTGGAATAAGGATTTGGTGCATTTTTAGGGGAATTTTTTTGACCTAAATCTATTTTTTAAATTTAATAATTTTATTTAAATCATTTCAAATATCAAACAGTCTCGAACTTGTAAAAAAATATTTCTAAATCTTTTTTATTCTTTCACAATTTAAGTGAATTATCATTAAACATGATAATATCAGATAACATAATTACACGATATAAAAAATAATTAAAACTTCACATAAAAAATAAAAAAAATTCGATACGAATATTTTAATATTTATATAATATCTATTAAAATATTTAATATAATAATATAATAAAATATATAAATATAACAAAAAAATCACGAAATTATCTGATGTAATTTTATAAATCAATCCAACTTACATTCTCGAGAAATCTGAGTCAGACAATGACAGACTACCTCTTATCCAAAACCAATAATTAATTCCTTTAAGATTATTAATTAACAAATAATATATTTTGGATAATTAAACCATAGTTAGTAATGGTACACCACTTTATTCAACTGCTCCTTGGTCCACCGCCCGGATTTTAATAGATTATCTACTTACAACAACACACTATTTCTGTTTAGTTCACCAATAATATTCCGCCACATCATCATGGGAGCAATAAATTCACTCCATCTTATTTCCTTCTTCCACGTAATTGCCTTTTGTTTTTTGCCCTTTTCTCTCTCTCTCTCTCTAAAGAGAAACGCAAAAGGCCTGACAACAGGCAATCCATTACTAGATTATTAGATTCAAATAAGGACAACATAGTAATTTCAAAACCCCATCTCTCAGTTCACTCTGCTTTAAGATGTCGTAACCGACAGTGTTTGGCGAGTTCAGTTAAGTTCGTCTCCCGTTACGAGGTTTACATTTCAATTACGATAATACCATTTTAATTCTTTTATTTTTATTATTTTTCTTTTGTTTCGGATACTTGGGGTATATTTGGAGTTGAAGATATTTTCTTGGGGCTTATCCGCTACCAGATTTTTCTTTGTGTGTGTTTGTTTGATGGGAATAATTTTCCGGGAAAATACCCGGTCATGGGAAAGTCGTCTTTCAAGGATTCACTCAAAGCGCTCGAAGCTGATATTCAACACGCCAATACTCTGTATATGTCTTTTCTTTCTTTATTTGATTATATTTTCTTTTGCTTTTCTTTTTTTTTTTTAATTTCTGTGTTTTTCCATTAATTCTTTTCTTTCTGTGAATTGTGATTGCTTAGGCACTGTTTGACTTGCAAATTTGTTTGTTTTTCAGGGAAAAAAATGTGACTTTTTTTCTTGAGCAGAATACTCTTTTTCCCCCATAAAAGGAAACTTTAAATGTTTGTAATTCAAAAATGTCACATTTTGTTCATCTAACAATGGGTTTTAAATGTTTAGTCAAACTTTGTTTGGTTATGAATTGTAGAAATAGATTATAGGGAAGGAAAGCGTTTCTGAATCCTGGGTTATGAATTAATGATCTGGAGGGGCATAGCTGCATAAACAACAATCTTAGCCAACAATGGCATCTGAGTGAAGGGTATCTCTTTGTTCTAAATGATCTAAGCTCTACACTTTTTTCTTTTTTTTTTGGGTTTTAGTCAATGGACAATCCGCAATAGACTATATTTTTTTTCCTTTTTTTTTGTTTGGGGTGATATATATATATATATATTTGGTTCCCTCTATTGCATGGTGGTAAGCTATGTTATTCAGACTCGATGAAATTGTTAGATATGGGTATATGTCTATTTTTTTTTATGTTTTCTCACGTATTTGGAAGATCTTTAGAGAATTATATCCTCGTATCCATGCTCTCCATGTTCTGCTAAGCGTTGGACACAGATACTTCAAAAAAAAAAAAGGGTCAGAAGCCTTTTGTTTTATGTGGTGAAGATTATTGCAGGATGTTAGATACATGGTAACCTGCAAGATAATGGAGGATTCTTTTTATATCTAATTGATAGGATTATTCAACATTGTTCTTCTTAAGCTGTATCTATAACTAATGGGGACACAGTTGGATGACTAAAATACCATTGATCCATGCTATTGTCAGAGATTATTAGTGCACAATTCTGTTCTCAACTACTTTTTTTGCCTTGTTATTGGCACTGCTTGATGGTTAAACGTTGAATTTCCGGCTTTTGCTGTATCTGATTTCAGAGCTTTAGATTATCCAAGGGAGAAAGATGGAGCAATTGTTCAAATGAGACTGTCCTACAGTCCAGCAGCGCAGTTTTTCCTTTTCCTTGTTCAGTGGACTGATTGTCAACTTGCTGGTGCCCTTGGTTTGCTCAGAATACTTATTTATATGGTATTTGTTTCTTTCCACCTTACAATTTTCAGCAAGATTATCTTCTCTTCCAATTGTTTGTCTTGTGTTTCATTAAACCCTTCCATCTCTTTTTCTCAAAGTTACGTTACTTGGACTCGGGTGTGAGTGTTGAATCTTTGTAGGGTCATATCCTTAGACCAATTTTTGGATATATGTCAGACATGGATGTTGGATACTGGTACTACAAGAATGATGAAGAGTCAGAGCAACATCACTCATAAATCCCTCCCCATCCTTCCCCAACTCTTTCACCATTCTTTTATCTTGTTCAAAATCGCAACCGGTTACTTAATTTCTACTTATAACCGGCATGTGGCTATCTGGCTGATTGATGCAGACCTATGCTGATGGCAAGACCACCATGTCTATTTATGAGAGGAAAGCTAGCATTAGAGAATTTTATGGTGAGTGATTTTTTTGCAGAGTGAAAATTTTTGCTAGAAATGCTTTCGTTTTTAACTATTTGTGCTGAAAAAACGTTGTCTAAGCTCATTGAATGTAATCTGGCTCACTGGTTTGTTTTTCTTCAACAGCGATAATATTTCCTTCTTTATTGCAACTTCAAGGAGGCGTCACGGATTTGGAACATCAGAAACAAAAGGAAGTGTGTACCATGAGGTACCGTAGGACGGATGAGTTCGAAAGGGCGAACCTCTCTGAAATTGACGTGGAAAGGGAAGAGGAGTGTGGGATTTGCATGGAGACGAAAACAAGGGTTGTATTGCCTAATTGCACTCATTCTCTGTGTTTGAAGTGTTATCGGGATTGGTAAGTTATTCCTTTCTCGTGAATACAACTTCATAGTGTATTACTAAATTACTATTATATATTATATTTTTTGACTCTTCATTTTTCTTAAAAGTACTTTTGTTATATTCGGACATAGGTTTTATATATGACCATCTTATTTTCTAGCCCTATCATTTGGAATTGTTATTTAGGTTGATGTCCTTTCTGTGTACATTGCTGAGTGTAACCTTTCAATTCCTCAATAGTAGTACTATTAGCAGTTGCCATTCATTAGGGTGGCTTAAATAGTTTCATGATTCATGTTGACTTTGTAATTGATCTGATGATGTTGTATTTCCTATTAATTTTCAGGCATGGCCGGTCGGAGTCATGTCCGTTTTGTCGGGATAGTCTGAAAAGGGTAAACTCCGGTGACCTATGGATTTACACAGAAAAGAGTGAAATTGTTGATTTGTCATCCATTTTGAGAGAGAATTGTAAAAGGCTTTTCATGTACATTGATAAATTGCCTCTTATTGTCCCTGATCCAATATTTGTTCCCTGTGAATGATCATGTTAGGGGAGCCTCATTAATTAAAGGGCAGTGGTATCTGCCTGTATATATAACTAAATTACCACTTTGAAATGTAAATGCTTTCTGGGTTTAACCCTCTGAGAGTGGGTTTCGAACTGTAATCTTTGTTTGAATATAATATAGGTGGCTACCAAGCTTTTGATTGATATTGAAATCTCATATAATCTGCATAAATGTGAGGTTGATTTTCAAGGTGATGAGCATTATAAGCATATAATGCTCCATGGCTGGAAATGTCTAGTCCGGCAATTTCCTCGTCAACAGATATTCTCTGAGGATTTCTAGTTGACGAAGGGCTTAGAAAAGAGGTCCCATTGTCACACTTGCCCAGCTCGCTATTAGCAAAACCTCGAGCAGGCCCCAGCCACAGATTGCAAGGGCATAAACAGGAACAAAGCGAAGAATTTTATATTAAGAGATCAAGATAAAAGGGATCAAATTATAGATCTTTAAGGGGGTAAAACTAAGCTAGATAATGCTTAAAAACTTAAGGGAGTTCAGAGGAGCTAAAGGGGTTGGACTCCTGCCTTCCACCTTAGATCCGCTCCTAGACATAAGTATTATCGATGCAGCCAATGAACTGAATTTTATCAGGGACAAATTTCTAGGGACAGGAATTCGGACCACCTTGGAATGGAGTCTGATTATTTTAGGTTCTAATGTTGTTTGAAAAGCTCCTTACTAAGCCATAGCTCTATCTACAACTTATCTAATTTGGTAGTTCTATCTACACCTTCTACTAACCCAAAATTGCAATTAAAATGAGAATTTTAGTAAATTTTAGCTAAAACAAGCACACGATTAAACATTATTATACTCAAAATATAAGTACCAAAAAAAAAAGTTAGAGCAAGCATAACTAATTAATTTTTTTTATTAATACAAGCCGAATTTATGTTACAAAAAGGAAAAATTGGAATTAAAAAGAAAAAAATTGGGCAAAATTACCGGCTTTGGCTATCGTAATCGACAACCTCGGAATCTGTAATGGACCGAGAAAGTTGAACGATGGAGCGACCGATCGAATTGATCCAATCCTCTTTCTCCTTCTCCGTATCCGCGACGAAATACATGGTGGAATCTGGAGTGGAGAGCTCGAAAGCAAAGGCCTTTTTCACGATATCCTCGGCTCCCTTGACTGTGAGGCAAAGGCCAACCGATACAACGCCGCGTGGAGTGGCGCCGCGGGTGACGGAACCCGGGTCCTTGAACCATAACAGCTTGCCTTGCTTCAGAATAAACCAGCGGCGGCGCCAGGTTTTGATGTAATCACCTTGTTTAGTTAGCCAACCAGCTCGTTCGGGGTCGGTCCAGAACTGGACGCCTTTGTAGTCATCCGGTTTCGGATCCTGGCCCGTGGCCGCTCGCCATAGATTCTCCATTCGTTTTGAGAGAGGGAGAGTTCGCGTTTGGACAAGAATTAGTTTGCATTTATACTTAGAAGTTGTATGACAGTTTCGAGATTTGAATGGACAGGAGATGGACTCGGCCATGTACCTTTCGTGTAATGTGAAAATATTTTATATTATATAAATTCAATTACATTAACAATATACATTATATAAATTTTAAAATATTTATATATTTAATTATGTTAAAACCGTGTTGTATTGTAATGTAACAAGATTTAACCTGACTTTGATCTTTTAAGATGTGTCTAATGGAACTAATCAATTATAATTAAAAATGATGTATAAGAAAATATAAATAATGCTTTATTTTTCTAAAATTTAATGAAAATAATATATTAAATAAAAAATAATTATTAATAATAATTAAAATGATATTTAAATATATATATAATTAATGTATTCTTTTGAACTCAATAAAGTAATATTAATTGCAAAGAAATGAAAGAGTAATTATATAATAATTATTTTAGTTCTTACCTATTGGTGTATTTATATATGAAAGAAAGAAAAAAGAAATCCAAACTCTCTCTACAAACACTAGTGATTCATTTTAGCAGGCAACTGTTGAGATGAGATTTGTATTATTTATCAACAAATGAAGACTCTGCAAGATCAATGGCACGGGCAAGAGCGGCAGCTTTATTCTCACACTCTCTCTGTTCATCAGCAGGGACACTGTCTGCCACGATTCCGGCCCCTGCTTGGAGGTGAGCGACCCATTCATTACGCTTGTTCACGTCCTTGTACGAATACATGGTGTCATAACGAGTCGCGGTTGGAAAAACAATGGTTCTCAGTGCGAGAGCGATGTCCATGTCACCGGAGAATGAAATGCCTCCGAACCCACCACTATACGGTCCTCGCCTTGTAACTTCGAGTTGATCGATCAACTCCATTGCTTTAACCTGAATTGCAGTGTCATGAAAATGGGAAAATCAGCAAAATCTCAAACCCCGTATACTAGCAGAAAGCAATGCGTATTCAATCACTTCTGGTTTTGCTTATATTATATTTCAAAACCCTGATAAACTAATAAAAGAAAAACCACCACTAGAGGTGGAAAGAGGTTGGTGTGGAGGAAAACCTTTGGCGCCCCACTAACAGTTCCAACGGGCAATGCTGCACGCAGAGCATCCCAGCTAGTTAAATCATCGAGTAATTCTCCTGTGACCTGGATATTTCAAGAAGAACATTGTCACTATGAACAAAGATCATATGTAAGACTTGGAAAGCAGCTTAAACAATGGCAGAAAGTAAGCTTAAAGTTTACATGTGCTCTGTCAAGAGTCATACAGGAACTTCTAGAAAGGGAACATACCGTTGAACTGATGTGCATAACATGGGAATATCGCTCGATATTCATCAGCTTTTCGACCTTTACAGATCCTGGCTTGGAAACCTGCATGAACAACCTGTTTTAAGTACAAACTCACAGCCAGTATATATGACCAGAAACTATCATCAAAGCTGTAATAGTGTATGTTGCCTATGTGATTGTCTCGATGCAATTATTCACAAAAAAGAACATGTTAACAAAGCTGCGTGCTCGAGTAAACCATACATTAGAAATTCTACACTACTTGAATAAAAATTAAGGGAGGTCAATAAAAGAAAATTATACCTTCCCAACATCATTCCTTCCCAAGTCAACTAGCATAATGTGCTCTGCGCACTGCTTTTCATCAGCCAAAAGTTCTTTTTCCAACATCAAATCTTCCTTGGGTGTTTTCCCTCGTCTAATGGTCCCAGCAAGAGGTCGATTAGTAATCTTTCCCTGTCAACAAGATATAAAGATACAATGTCATAAATGTCAGTTAAAATAAAGATACATTGTGATAAATGACAGTTAAAATAATTTAATGTGATAACACCTTAGAGTTTCGACAAGGAGGAAGCGGGACAAGGTATGGGAAACCTCGAAAATAAAACCAGAAGGTAGAAAGGAAATATATTTAAAATATTATTGCATCAAAACACTCAATGTAATTATCTTCAGATTACTGTAACAATTACCTTCTTCACCCGTGTAAGAATTTCCGGACTGGAAGCGACAAGTATACACCCTCTAGCCTGCTCAAAAGAAAAATGTGTACAAAAGCTAGAATTTCAACATTAAACAAGCATTTCCATCCAGGATAAGGAGGCAAAACCTGCAAATACGTCATATAGGGGCTAGGATTAACAATCCTCAGGGCTCTGTATATTTCAAATGGGTCAGCAAACGTTCTACGTTCAAAACGCTGACTTAATACAATCTGGAAAATATCACCAGCCAGAATATGCTCTTTAGCCCGCAACACAGCCTCCTTGTATGCATCACTTGTCATGCTTGAAATCTCCAATTTAGGGCCAAAAAGACGAGTAGACAATTTAATCGAACCCGCAGGCAGCTTTGGGCTGAAATTGACAATTCAATCAGAAAAATATGAAACTATAGAAAGAAAAATAAGTTCAGAAAGGTATGGGATGATTAAGAAAACAATCACTCACGGATCTATATCATGTACTCTAGATACTAAAGTTTCCAATCGTTTCATGCCATCATTATAAGCCTCATCAACTGAAGAATATTGATCTAACCGCACCCAATGAATCACAAATGCTTTCTGTGTTCAAAAAATTAATAAATCAAAGGCAAGATTATTCTGAAAAGCAGACATAAAGTCCAACTAAAATTTAAAATCAAGACCTAACACAAGCCAATAAAATTACAAAGGAAGAAGTAAAAAAGGTAAACATCATATCGAGAGGCATAATGTCATTCAGTAAAGAAAGGGTGAAAATTACTGGAATCTTGGCATCACTATGATAGCCTTTGAAACAGCCTTTGGTTATGATAGAATCTTAAATAAGTGGTCCAAATTTTCTCCACATATATTTGAGAAACGCCGAAGGAAATAAGAGACGCCACTTAAAGACACATAGATTCGAATTTGCAAGCTAAAAATTTGGAGACACACTAAAAAGAAATTATATATAGACTATGGGCCAATGTAAAGTACCTTCTCAACATGATCAAATACAATGACATCATCGTAGAGACCTAGATGAACATCTGGAAGGTTTCTGTCATCCAGGGGAGCACTAGGGAATGGCAGCTTCTTCTTCTCAACATAGCGCACGGTGTCATATGAGAAATAACCAACCCAGCCACCTGAACAAGGACATTGTTTCATTACACCATAATTTAGCGTCTTCAAAAAAAAAAAACCTCCATTCTTCTATTTATCCGTTAGAAACTAACATGACAGCTAAATATTTCCAGAGATGTCAAATAGTATCACAATTCACAACTCCATAACGTGATCAAAATATTTTCCAGACTAGTTCCTATAGAAACAGAAAGAAAAAAAAATGAAAAACAAACAAGACCAGTAGTAACTATATAGTTGATTATAAGACCACCTTGGAACAAAAATCCACCAGGGGTATCACGAAGACAAGTTGGAGCGATTAGTCCACATCACTCACCACAAAATGCTTCCGGAAGCTCGTCAATCCGTTGGGGCTCCCATCCCTCCATAATTCTCCGTGGAACAGTCATTGGATCCTCCACAATCTCCTCTATCTTACGCCCCTGCTCATGGTTCATAATTGTAACCATATTTTCTTTGGCCACAATTTCAATGCTTGGCTGAGCTCCAACAACACTATACCTTCCCTAACATCAATTAGCCCAAAAAAACATATAGAAATAAACATTACTTAGCCATAGTTTTAAAAAAATAACACGCACACAAAGAAGTAACTTACAATACTGGAAGCCTGCAAACCAGGCTCGACAGACTCGAACAAAAAGCTCGGAGCATCCCTATCATCTTCCTTAACTAAACATCTATAAGCTATCACCGGTGTTAAGTGATCCGAAAATATACAACGGTAAAGAGGAACTAAATTCCCGTTCTTTGAAGCTTCTCGAAATTTCACTGACTGGTCAACTGGTAGTCATTGAAACCATAGAAATAAATAATATTTTTTAGAAACAGTTCATATGATTATATTAATTGGAGAAAACAAGAAATTAAACATCCAATTTTTGAATTGATTTAATTAGATTGATTGAGTTAAAAAAATTCTTTACTCTTCCCTTGCATTTTCTCGTAAAAGTAGATCAGGCATAAATTAAACGCTTAGCGGATTTATAATTACTAATTTTAATCAAAAATAGAAGCAAATGACATCTTTGTCTACTCCATTTTCCCAAGAACTACACACAAATAATGCAACAATCAATTAAATTCCTTTTTCTTTTTTTTGAGATCGAAGTAAGAGTGAAAGCACCTAGTGAAGGAGACGATGAAAGCGAAGAGCATTTGAGTGTACGGACGCAGGAAGTGGAGCCGACAACAGAAATGAAACTTGATCGGGAGCCAGAGAATCTGGCGTTGAACTTGACGGAAACAGTCGGAGAGAAACGGAGAGGAGAAGACGGAAGCCGACGAGGAGTCAAGGCTAGGGTTTCCATGGCGGCCATTGCAGCGCTAGTTGTTTTTGTTCAAAATTGAGAAGCTACTGCGCTAAAACTACATATCTATTATATATCAAATTTCCAGCTTCCAAGGGATCTTAAATTAAATAAAGGGGCAAATTAGGTATACTGAATTTAGGTAAAAACTATTAAATTTTTCTAATTAATTATGTTAAGTCCTTGATTACTCTCACCAAATGCATCTAATAATATATGAAATCCCATAATTATTTTAAAAGACAATCACATAATTATTTTTTTTTATTATACTAAAGGTAAACACTGTAATGTTTTTTTAAATAATAATGAAAAAAAAAACTATTCTCTAAACAATTTAGCAAACTTTAAGATTCATATAATGTTATAAAAGAGATTTTTAAATGAAAATAGAAACAAATTTACAGTGTGTATGATTTAATTCTTAAATTATATTTCATTTTTATTTTGTAATTACAACTTTGTTTGTTTTATGAACAATTTTAATTTAAACACCGTTTAATACAAGTTAAAAATAAATTGATAAAAATAAGTTGATTTTTTTATGTTAAATCATATAAATCTTAAAATATATAAAAAA
>JAQSVH010000012.1:6711028-6722444 GCA_029448705.1 Adansonia digitata | reverse complement strand
AGATTTAAGATATTAATTTTACTGACAAAATTAAAAAATTATATTATCGTTGTATCACAAATGCACTCAAATATACATATATACTAGTATTATGCCCTGCTTTGCTGAGGTTATTTTTATTTTATAAATTTTAATTATTATTAATTATAAATTAATTATAAATTAAATTTTATTAAATGATAAATATATATTTAAAATTAGATATAAATTTTAATTAATTCAGAGTTATTGAGCAAATTTATTACTCTAAACACGTCATTTAAGAAAATAATTAATGATATTTTTTAAATTCTATATATTTTTAATTAATTTTAATAAAAATTTAATTTTATTAAATAATATTTATTTATTTAAATTTAATATAGATTTTAAATCTATCTATGAGTCAAAGTGAGGATCAAACACTTTAAATACATCATTTAAAAATAATATTAAAATAAATATTTTAAAACTTTTTTCATCGATCGGCTTTAACTATCAATCATAAACTGACCTTCAAGTTAACACATGGATTAATTTCTTTAAATAAATTTCTAAAATTAAAATAAAAACAATTAATAAAATAAATTTTTATTTTTTTTAGAAGAGTTGGTATGGATTCTAAATTAATCCATGAGTTAATGTGCAGATCAATCCTTTAAATACATCATTTAAAAATAAAATAAAAATTTTAAATTGTTTTACCCAAACAGGTTAGGTACGGATCTTAAATCAAACTGTAAGTCAATTTACAGATCAACTCTTTAAATACATCATCTAAAAACTAAAAAAAATAATATTATTTAATAAAATAATTTCATTTTGTACTTGTTATGTACATGTTATAAATAGACTCATAGGTCATACACAGAACAACTTATTTAATATCTCATTTAAAAATCAAATAAAAAAACTTAAATACAAAAAACTAAAAATAATTAATAAAATAATTTTTTATTTTTTTAAGCAAGTCGAGTATCAATTCTAAATCAACCAGTGAATTATAATGAAGATCAATCTCTTAGCAAAAATAACAATTAAATATAAAAAACTAAAAATAATTAATAAACTAATTCTAAATTGACATATAAATTATCTAGAGGATCAATGGATCAAGCATTTTAACTATATAATCAAAAAAATTAAAAATAATTAATAAAATAAATTTTTTATCAAATGAGTCGAATACAAATATCAAATTTTATACTTCAGTTTTCATGTAGACTAACCCTTTTAAAATATATAATATCGTATTTTTTTCACATATGTAATATAAATGTCAGTTAGAAATTGAAACATGTACCAACATAACACAAAAAATAGTATAAATACAATACGAATAGATGCACATGTCAAATATGTAAACGCCTAACTAACTTGAAAATTTTACATATAAATTTATAATATTTTAAACATATATAAAATAACACGAATACGACATATATAAAAATAATTAAAACGCGATACGAAAAATTATATGAACACTATATGAATAAACGAATGTATAAAACTATAAATAAAATAACACGTATAATTAACACATAAAAATTTATAATATTCTAAAAATAAAAATTAATATGAATACGAAGACAAATTTTTTTTAAAAAAAGCAAGCCAAAGCAAATAAAAATAAATATAAAAATATAATTACAATTTCTTTATTAATAATTTTAATAATTGATCTTTTTCTTTAAAATTATTTTTTTCTTACTTTACTCTTTTTTAATAATTATCAATTTATTGCCTTTTTTTAAAATTCTTCCTCTCACACCTCAACAATCATATATTATTTAGAAGATATATAGGATAATTATTTAACATATCAACGATAAAGTTTTTTAATTTTAAATACAAAATTAAAAGACAATCACAAATTTTTATTATATATTTAAAATAAATAAATGAATCGTACGATAGCTTTTTAATTTACTAATAAAATAAAAAATTTCATCATCGATTTATCAAATAATTATTATATATATATCATTGGATTAGAGGAAAAACTCTAATTGTACTAATGAAAAAGTGACTAATTAAGAAAATAAATGCGGCTAATTAGCCGATCCCTTTCTTCTCTTTCATTTAAGAAGTTTGAAAAATCCATCGCCGGCCCCGCATCGATGCACCGAGATCGCAATTCTCCCCATGTTGCTACAATCCAGCAGCTCAATGGTCAATCCGCCAGTACCTTAAATTTGCCAGCCCGGATGTCCAGCCATTTCCATTTCTCAAAGGGAAAAAAAAAAAGATTGTAGCCACCCAAAGGAGGATTAAAATCAAGGCTCCAACTTCTTTCCCCTATTTCCTCACATTACCACCTAACAATTATTCATAATATAATTTTTCTTTTACCAACTTTTAAAATTTTAAAAATGAAGAATTCAAACTCTACTTATCAGAGTAGAAATATGTGCATCAACTGTTAGAGTTAAATGCTCAAGTGCATAATTTATACTATAATATTAATTCTCAACTTTCACTAGGGCAAGGCACCCACGTTTTTTTCTCTTTTGAGAACTTCCATTTTTATCATGGCATTGCTTGTTAACCCAGAATCAGCCTTCATTCCGTGGGGCCAAATGTTTAAACTTTTAGGGTTAGAATCGATCGTCTTATATGAACATAATGAATGATGGCATCATTCTTATCCATACTAAGAATTACTCCATGCTTTACCATCTAATTTTCATTCAACATATAGTGTATATTTTGCAAATTTATTTAAAAAATGATTAATTAATTATTATGTAATTAATTGTCGGTTTAATAACCAACCCACTAATCTCTCCATCTTTCTCTCTCTTTATCAATTTTGTCTGAGAAAGGAAGCTCAGGAGTTATACCCAGCAGCAATTCTCAATCGTTGGATTATTGATCACCAGCTCATCAACAGTTATTTCTCCATGTGGCTTTTTTCAAGGCTTGCTCTAAGCTAAATAAGCTAAATTCTCTTCTGTCTTAAGCTTATGTCATGGGGATTTCTAATAGAATCAATTAGAAGAGAAAAAAAAAAAAACCCTTGCTTCTGTTTTTAAAACTTGATTAGGTCTATTTTCATGGAAGGAGTACGAGGTAGAGGAGGAGCTTCTGGTTACGGGAATTTAGTGTGCAACAATAATAAGTCACATGTATATAAGCCTAGTCCTCCATTATCTGCTATAGACAGGTTTTTATGGGGTCAAAACCAATACTCTTCCCTGCATCGACAGCAGTATCCAACGCAAAACAACGTGAATATCAGCAAAGGAAGAGTACTTGGTTCAACTACTGAGGGGATGCTACGTGGTTTCTCCTTCTCTAGTGATGCAGTTGGTGGCTATGTAGCTGGGGTTTCATGGCGAAGTAACTTCGAGGAAAGCTTCGTTGATGGGCTTTTTGTAGATGGGGATAGCCATCCTTTGGCAGATGATAAAAACCCTAAAATTGAAACGAAAGAAGTGAAAGTTTCAATGGAGAGTTTCCCTAAAGGGGTAGGGAAGAGAAACAAGAAAGTTACTTCTGCAGCTTTGATCAAGGGTCAGTGGACAGATGATGAAGACAGGTGATATATAAAACAGTTCATTTTCTTCATTTTTTTTCCACTTTTCCTTCTTTAAAGTTTTGGGTTTTGTTTTTTTTTTTTCCTTTACTGGTTTTTGGTCCAAATTAGTGATACCAAAATATTCTAGGGTTTTTGTTTTGGCTGATAACTGTTATATAGGAAACTGATAAGATTGGTGAAGCAATATGGAGTGAGGAAATGGGCGCAGATAGCTGAGAATTTGATTGGTAGAGCCGGAAAACAGTGTCGAGAGAGATGGCATAATCATTTGCGCCCTGATATCAAGGTTTCTCTTTCTTAAATCTTTTCTACTGACTACTGAGTTCTTAGTGTGTATATCTATGTTTGTGTGTGTGTGTATTCTAATTTGAATGATCAAACTGGTTTCTTAATCGCTTTACCTGGTTTGTTGCATTGATCTTGCATCGAGTTTTCAGGCGATTATATATGAACTCATAGATTTGATTTTGACAAACATATCAGCATCCAACAGCAGCATTTTTCTATTTTTTCTTCGAAGTAGATCTGTGATATCTGTAGCATTAACGTTGACTAAATACAAACTCCTAGGACGTTGCCTCAACTAGCTTTTGTCTGAAAATTTATGCATATTTTCTATCCCCGAAGTATATGCTAAAGGCAGGTTTAGGACGTGAAAAGACCTAAAATTTGAGGATATACATGTCCTTGTTCCTGTTTAGGGTTTTCTTTCATGCGTTTCTATGGTAAGAGAAAATTCCTCTCTCTTTTTTCAATATTCTCTTCTAATCAATTCTTAATTCTTCAGTTTGAAATGTTTAAATTTCAAAGGTGCCTTTCTTTTTATATTAACACTAAGTAACATGACATGCAGCTGTTTAGTTTTTTTTCCTGTGACTTCGGGAACCTTTTTTTTATGGCTAACAAAGCACTAAATTCGTCATTAATGGGTCATGCCTTTAGGCTTTCCAGTAGAAAAATTTTTTCATTGCCTTTATTATTGTTGTTGTATATATTTCCTTTGGAAATGCAATTTGCCCGTTCTTTATTCTTGTTTCATGGTGTCTTTGGTTTCAGAAAGATATATGGAGTGAAGAAGAAGAGAGAATATTAGTTCAAGCTCATGCCAAGGTTGGGAATCGGTGGGCGGAGATTGCAAAGTTCATCCATGGAAGAACTGAAAATGCCATAAAAAATCACTGGAATGCTACGAAAAGAAGGCAAAACTCGAGGAAGAAGAATAAACAAAATGATAATCAAAATGGCAAACCTCAATCATCTATTCTTCAAGACTACATCAGAAGCCAAAATCTGAATGGCAAGAACCCCACCACCACCACCATCATTACCCAAACCAACAGCTGCACCACTTCCACCACCACCCCTTCTAGCTTCACATTCTCTGAAGACCTATCCAGTCAATTCAAGTATTTTCTGCCTGAAGAACCATCCGAATCCGATGATTCTCAGCCTTTTATTGCTCATACATATGATGAGGAACTCCTGTTCATGCAAAAATTCTTCGCAAATGATAACAATAATTCTCAAACCAGAAGTCCAACGGATCAGGTGAAGTCAATCCTTGTTGAAAACCCGATCAAAGGTTCTTCAACCATTGGCTGTCACAATGGTGTTCAGCAATGGTCAAATCCAGCTGACCGTTGTCGCTTCTCCTCTTCTATTATAGAACCAAACTTCTTCACAAATAGCCTTGAAGAAAAAGAGCCTCGAACCCCCTGTCTGCTTTCTGACCTCTTTCTGTCACGCCTGTTGGATGGATCACCGGCTTCGTCATTTCCCACTGGCTGCAACTACACTAACATGAAAACGGAGCCCCTAGCTGAGCAATCTTCTTCAGACGGCAGAAGAGATATGGACTTGATTGAGATGGTTTCTTCCTCTCAATTCTTCCGGTAGCAACATATATCTATATATATATATATATATATAATTTGCTGTTTTATATGAGTATGTTTCATTTTAGGTTACCTTAGTTTAAGAACAATCCTAATTTTTAAAGGGTCTATTTTTACAGGGGAATTTCGAATTGTGATATATTTGAAGAAAGATTTAGACCATAAAACAGCTCGGCTAATGGGTATTGGTTCTTATTCACCCTAAGCTTCGAGTGTATGATCTTAATAATGGTTTGTGAACAAAAAATAGTGCTTGTTCTGCGTTTTTTTTTTTCGGTGGCCTGCAATCATTACTATTTCGTTCGCCTATTTGTTTACTGTTTTTCTCAACAACTTGTGATTCGCTTTGACCAAAGTATTTTTGGTTGATGCTTTGACCGGGAATTCCCAAATATATATATATTATGTATGCGTGTATCCTAAAGTTGTGGCGAGTTGGCAGTTTAAATGCAATGCATCGTGGAACGTAATGGTGAAAGACGCAAACAAAGAGGGCGAGATTGCTGACTGGAGTATTAGATATTGGAACAAGTCCGGAGGTTTTCCAGAGTCAAACGTTGTCTGAATTTAGCCATTAAAACTGAGCAAGCCACTGAGTTATTTTTCTTCGTAATGGATTTATTTTAATTGAAGCCTTGAAGGCGCTACCGACACGGTTGGATTCATCACTTTGTTTAGCTTGAATATGTGCCTTGCATTCGCTTCCAGTTTCTCCATTTCAAGCCCAAGAACAACTGAGCTTAGCTTGAATGCGTGATCATGCCAAAAGGCCTAAAATCAGCTTACTTATGTGAGCATTAAGCTCAGACAGGCCCAAAGAAATACCCATTTGGGCGCTCCCACTCCCAGATGAAGAAAAGTTGTAGGTCTAATCTAGCTAAGCCTCGTTTATCCATTTTTATATTCAAACCAACTTGATAAAAATACTCAAAGATTCAAGTTTGATTCGAGCTTAATTAAATTTTATTTTTTAATGTTTGAATTTGATATTTAACTCACTCGAAGCTTGAACTCGGATCAATAAGTTTGATTAGACTTCGATAAAACTATAAATATAGATATTTACTTTTTATGTTCGAATTTGACTTTTAACTTACTCGAAACTTAGACTCGGATCAATAAGTTTGATTAGACTTTGATAAAATTATAAATATAGATATTAATTATCATATTCTTATCATTTACTTATATGAATATTAAACATATTAAAATATATTTTTTTGAAAAAAAAGTAAAGACTCAATGAGTATTTTTTTTATTCATAACTTGAGTAATTGTAATTTGAGCTCAGGTTGATAACGAACAAAGTCAACTCCGAATATTCATTGAATAAAATTCGAATAATTTTACAAGTTGCTTCACTCGTTAGCTATTACTAAGATTTACTTGTTAACCTCGTAACCTAACAAAGAAGAAGATGGTATTAATTTTTTAAAACTTTCGTGGTCCAACTCGGTAATCAATGTTCTCTAGAAAACTTGGACGGGTCCAGATGAACTGATTAATGTTTCCCTTTATATAAAAACATTGACCTTAAGTGTAGGACCTATAAAAAAAATGCAGAATGCAGCTGGTATTACCAGTTACTGGGCCACAGTTCCTTGCTTAATAACTTCGCAAAAAGACAGAACAATAGGTACTGATACATACTGTTACTACCACAGCTGTTTCTGCCTAGGTACGTATTGATCTTGTCTGCAACTCAATGGAACTGAATGATTGAGCATATAAACATTTGATCATCACAATCTACGAGAGGTTGTCTATGGAGTTTTTTTTTATTTTTATTTTTTTGAGAATATTGTGATATCTAAACATAATCCATTTGCTAATAAATAAAATTTTGAAATTGATCAATTTTTGGGATGCCCTTCAAAATTTTCATCCTCACTAAATAAATAAAAGGAAAATTTCGCCTGCATGATGAAACCATTTTAGGTTGCAGAAAAGATCCTAAGCATATTCAGAACCCACATTTACTTTAGCAAGTTCATAGAGCAATTAAACTAGAGTTTAATTCATTTAATTTAAGTAGTCATCTTTTAAAAATTATTATTTTATTTAAATCTTGATATATGATTAGATTATGACTTATTTTGTAGGAAAACATAAAACTTTAGAACAAATTGTTTCTAAGTATGAATCCACTCTTTGTCACTACAGCAAAAATAAATAAATAAATAAATCTCAACACAAAATTTAATTAAATTAATTCATACTTAATTCATATAATTTTAGAATTGGGAACGCACGAACCTTTCCTCTCCTATGTCTTTCTTAATTGTTTTTTTTTTTTTGGCTCATTCCCATGACTTTCTTAATCTGTACAAAGGAGAAAAAATAAAAAGTACTAACCTCTGATCCATCCAAACAGAAGATTTACATCACATTCTCTGGTAGACGAGTTAAAGCATAATTAACACAACGGACATATTCTATCATAACATAGCAGCAATCCCCATGATCATATGGTTAATTTTAGCTGTAACCCATTTTTTTGGTTGCAGGCAGAAAGCTAAAAACCTGTAAAGACACCATAAATTAACCATTATCATCCTCACCACCAATTCCTACCACAGCTCGCAAAATTTTCACTACCCTTAAGTGATTAATAAGATTAAAAAGTTAAATAAAAAAAAGAGTAGAAAAAGATTACATACATACGACCTCAGACTTAAACGGTGTACACAATCACAAAGCAAGGCAGCACCGCCCTTGGATTGAAAACCAACAGCTCTTCGTCATCAAGCTTGGTAGTCCCTCCTCCCCTCCCTATCACCGAATCAAACCCACCATCTTCCTTGTCTATTTCTTCCCCTTCTGATCCGACACGACCCGCCACGACCCGACAGACAAGCATAGCACGTTTCACGTTCATGAACTTGAACTCTTCCTCTACATCCTCGGGGATCGCCACGTGCGCTCTCCAGCTCGTAGAGAGCGTGGGGATTCCATCCATCTTGGGTGAAAAGCCAGACTTAATTATCCCACAAATGCTGCAGTATTGTTGATTACAAATGCTGGAACTCCCGTTAAGCCCCAAATCACACATGAAAGTTGAACAGTTGAATCTCAATAGCTCGTTCCCATCAGCTATGCACCTCTCGTCTCGTCTCCCTACCACCGCACCGTTTCTCGCGGCTTTCGCTTTGACAAGCTCTCTGTATTCTTCGAACCTTGCTAGAATCTTCGGGCTGTTATGGATCTTTAAAATACGGTGGATTTCAGGACTCTTAGCTTTGTCAGTCCAACCTGTTTTGAATATGATCCGAACTATGTTATTGCCTGAATCGCCATCAATAAGTTCGGATACGGCGTGCTTGGTTGCTTGATGTTGTTCAAGAAAATGGGGTTTCTGAAAAATCTCACCGCAAGCTGTGCATGGGAAGATATCATTACGTAGAGGGAAAAAAGGGTAGTCGGTAGAGATGTCTGATTCTGGGCAAGACCCAGATTGTATTTGATGCCGAGGAGGAGGGCTATCTGATAAATGAGTTTCGGGTGGGACAACCATGGAAACAAGGGATTGTTGGGAGTTTCTAGCAGAGCTTAACGCTGGGGTGGTTGCTGATGTTGTAGGGCGTGTTTGTATGGTATCTTTGCAGTTGGCTTTAGATGAAGAAGAAAAAACGCGTTTGAGATAAGACCAGGTGGAGGAAAGAGCTTTGTGGGGTTTGTGAGAAGGAGAAAGAGGGGAGGGCTTGCGTTTCTTGGTTGGTTTTTGGAGGTCTTTAGCGGCGAAAATGAAGCAACCGAGGTGAAGAAGAAGGATGAAAAGAGAAAGGAACTTGTTGAAGAATAACCCAATACTGGTTTTTGCCATTGAGACAGAATGCGATGAGCTTGATGACAAGTTTTGAGAGTGAGCTAGCTTCTGGTACTAGTTGCAGGTCATCAAGCAGTCAATTACGTTGCTGTGAGAGAGAGAGAGAAAGAGAGAGAGGGAAAGAGATATGTTGGAGGGAAATAGGGAATGATGAAAAGAAAAAGGAGAAACAAGGGGAAGGGAAGATGAGGGTGGAGGAGTGGGGACATGGAAGAATAAAGTTTTATGGGTAGGTACAACGCAACTTCATGGCACATTGCCATCCGATCTCTCTCCCTCTCTCACTCCATATCTTGATAAGATGATATTCTTATAAATAGTGATTTATTATATCTTAAATATAATAATTTAATTTTTTTAAAAATAATTAATTATTTAATTTAATATGATCTTAAAAATTTTTAACTTAAATTTTGAAAATTACATTTTTTTAAATTATTTTTACTTAATATCTTATTATTATTCTAATTGTTTTTCTGTTTACAGATAAACTTTTAAAATAACTTATTACTTAACAACTTTAATTACTTGTACATAGGATGAAAAATCATAGTTATATTACGTGTGGAGCTAAGGCCGTACAAGTTTATATTTTGAATTTAATATTTTTAAAATTTTTTAATTATTAAATAAAATTTTAAATTAAATAAATAATTTAATTTATAGATCAGTTTAATGGAATGTTAATACTTTATCTAAGAAATGCTAAATGCAGAATTTAAATATATTTAATAAAGTAATTAAAATATAATTTTTTTTTTCTGAAATTGCTAGCTAATAAGCTTTTACCATATAACTAGCGTTGAGACTTATAAAAAGAAATATGAAATTCAGAAAACATGAATTCAAGGTCAATTAATGAATCATTTTTGTACTGCTTGTACAGGTTTTTGTACACAATATAATTGGATAAAGATGGAATTAAAAATTTTATATTAAAGATAAAAATATAAATATAAATTTTTAAAAATTAAAATAAATATTTTTTTATTTTTTATTTTAAAAGTATTTTAAAAAAAATTCCGGGAGGAGGTTGCCAAGCCTTAAAGCTGCCACCTTGTCTTCGGCTCTGTAGTCGGAGGGCCACGTGGAGTAGCATTTGTTTTTCAAAGGAAAAATATCCTTCTTGTTCCAGAATTTTCCTATTTGAATAAATAATTTTCTTCTGCTCGTGGGTCATCAAACGACGTCGCACAACAACAACGTTTAATTTTTCATGAAAATTGGATTTATTTTATTGTTTGAATGATCTTGCAAAATATCTTTCGTTATTTTATTATTTCTTCATCGATATTAAAAAGGAAAATCCACCTTACATTTAAATGATTAAAAAATCTTTTATTTTGTCTTTTATTCTTAAAAGATTGATCTTTTTTCAATTTGCTTGAAATTATTTACATTGATTTTGCTTTATTTTCTGAAAAAATTGAGTTAATTTGTTAATTAAATTATTTTTCATAAAACAAGCATATGAAATACATAAATCATTTTTGTGGTTAATAAACTGACCTTTAATTGAAGAGTTTGAACACTTTTCTGAATTTTTCTTTTTAAGATTCTTATCTTACTTTTAATCCTAAATCTTACCTAATTAATTTATCATAATATAAATATAATATAACAGAGTATATGCTTGCAGTGTTAATATTACTGATATGGACGTTTAAGTGGATATCTCCTCCTAATGACACATAAAATAAGTATAAATAAATTATGTATCAATGCTATTTTTTTAATTATGTACTTAATAAATCTTATCTGTTCGTCTTTATAAAAAAAATTCTTATCATTTACTTAATCTTTAAATATATTGTATTTTAAAATAAAGATGAATCTTGTTCTATTAAATTATAAAATTTTAAAGAATTATCAAAATATTTATTTATATATTTAAAAAAAAACTACCAAATCTATTAAGATTTATATTTCAAATTTTAAATCAGGGTTTTAACTTGGAAATTACAATAATTAATTATAGTATATCTTTATATTTTCCAAAATTTTAATAATAATCCTAATAATCACATCGATTTTTTTTTATTTTTTGGTTAATCTCTAATTTTGGGATCAATTCCTTTTTTATCTTTATAAAAAAGTTTAAACTCAATTTTTTAAATCATAAGTAAATATAATATAACAAAGTATATGGACATAGATGTTTAAGTGGATACCTCA